>JANHAO010001597.1:0-32219 GCA_026873985.1 Saraca asoca
AATCATTTCAGGGATCCTTGTTATGATTAACAACAATTGAATGAATATTTAGTGATCTAGGAAGCATTGATCTTAAGTTGATTCCCTTAGCTAGTTGCTTATTATTTGTTGTAGCTTTTAGTTTCTATTTGTAGTGTTAGTGTAGTTTTCTGCCAATCCCCCCCATTTCTAGCTCCTAATTAATTGATATCATCCACAAATGATCATTGGATTCGACCTGATGTTTCTCTATGCTACAAGTAGAGTAGTGCAATCTGAAATCGACAATCAAGGACCTCATTAGAAGAGGTTGGTTGGAGGATTATGTGGTGAGGCCGTTAGATTGCCAAGCTCGATAAGCCTGGTGAATCACTGATCGAGAGCAAGAGCCATCCATTAGAACTATATTTTGATCTTGTAAACATCATATTGAAGCAAATGAAAATATTCCAAATTTCTATTTGATTATCTCTAGTAGAACGTTGCTCTCCATGAGGATTCAATGTCATTCTTAGTTGGTTAGCTGAGGTGTAAACAAATGCTCAGGTCTAAAAGAAAAATCGCTATCATTAGGATACATCCGAGGGTGAGATGACGTAAAGCCTATCTCATTGATACATCCTAGTGAAATAAAAATTAGGATACATCCAAGGGTGAGATGATGTAAAGCCTACCTCATTGATACATTCTAGCAAAATAAAAATTAGGACACATCCAAGGGTGAGACGGCGTAAAGCCTACCTCATTGATACATCCTAGCAAAATGAAAATCAAGACACATCTGAAGGTGAGATGACACAAAGCCTACCTCGTTGATACATCCTAATCTAGTGGTGAGATGGCGCAAAGCCTACCCTGGTAATACACTCAAAATCCAGTGCAACTAAGAGCTTGCTAAGGTGCGGAGGCACTATCAAACACTTAAAAATTTGGCAAAAAGTTATGAGCTCACCATGACATAAAGACATCAGAATAAACTCAGCTACCTGCCTACTAAACAACAAAGTTGTTGTGGCACAAGTAGTAAAATGTAGCTCTTATGCAGCTAAATGGTCGCAGCGCGCATGTGATCTCTCTCTTTTTAGGCGCAGCTAGCATGTGACCTACTAAAATATCATTTATTGATTATAAGGGCACTTGGATGCCAAGATTTATTAACTGAATATGATTAATTGTTCATCTGAACATCTTATTCAGTTGTTCTTTACAGGAGAAATACATTCTAAGGGGATGATCAACAAGCAAAACTCATTTATGAAAAGGCCTCATCTGACAAAGTAAATTTACATCAAAAGGAGGGAAATACAAAAACAAAAGCATAAAGCCTATAATTATTGCTTCCATAGAGAGGAAGAAAGCCAGCTATTGGGAGATAAACTCACACCAACAAAAAAAATAGCAAGCTTGACTACTCATACTTATATCCCTCATCAGCCAGCAGCTCCTTCATGCTCAGAGCAATTTAAAAAGCGCCAGGAGTCTGGCTAGCAAGGCTACAACTCACGACAGGACCATGAAGAAATAATCCAAGATCTAAATAAAACTTCTCGGTAGCTAGCATGAAGAGCTATCCATGGGAGTCACATGCAGTAGGCCATTCATGCCTCGTGGTCTTCTACAGTAGGCCAAGCACGCCTCAACATGTTTCACCAGAAGCTGAACTATCAAAAACATAGGGGACTTAATTAAAGCTCCCATCAAGCCACTTCACAAAGAAGCAAGAAGAGCTTCTCAAGCCTTATAAACTAGCTCGGGCTCAATAAAACACCCAATGGACAATTAGTTGTCTTAAATCAAATGATCCAGGGAAAATGAAGCCGCCATGCTAACAGCTATAGGCCATCCACACTGAAAAGTATGGCCACAACAAGTGAAATGAAAGTTTGAAAAATAGAAAAGACAGCACGGCAGTCTGAATACAAAGACCTTGACCAAAAATAAGGCCTTAGGAAAAATACAACTCCTAGTCCACAAAGCGAACTGAGAGTTAGGGGGCTTATGTTGCAGGCAAAATTCAATCTCGTGCAATAAAAAGGGAAAAGCCCCATGAAGATCAAGAACCAGCTGGAAATAGCTCCATCTCACTAACTAAGAAGTCGGGATGCAAATAAGGCCTGAAGCCAGAGAGACAGCTCGCTAGAGCTTGTCAAGAGCTAAGCTTGCCTCACTGAGAGAAAGCCAGCAACAACCCTGAACTGAGCATTTCAGCTCGCAAGACCAAGTGCATTGCCCAACTAAAGGATCAATAAGATAGAATGACATACAGGCCTGCATCAAATCTCAAATCTAGCAGACATATGGGGCCCACTAGTAGACGGCTATCTACAAGAGCCGAATTATAGGAAGATAATTGTCTTGTACATTTAATGTTTGTAATGATAAATTTGTAACATGTAAAATTATAATTGTAACCTTCTTCCTTCTATAAATAGAAGGGGAGGGACCGTCGTAAAGAGAGATAGAATCCATGATACTGAAACTTTGTAAAATTCACTTTAAATTAATAAAAAGCCACCATGGACGTAGAGTCTGGTGCTACTTAGATTTAGCCAAATCACATTAAAAATACTACACTCTATTGCTCTTCTTCCTTTCCACCATCCCTGTCATCTTCCCCGTCTCTCACTTCATCCTTCAGAAAGCAGTTTGGGGATACAAGAATTATACTGGTTGATTGGAGTCTGGTAGAACCAGAATTCATGGTTAACACCTGTTATATTTAATGAAGTGTCCTACAATAAGCTTAGGTTGACTATTATCCATATAAAATTCATTTACCTGAAATTCAGAATCAATAAGCATATGTTTATGCTTCACATAATATGATAATTTACCTTTCGCACCATCTAAATTTGCATAAAACATTTTCACTAACCTAGGGTAAATATTTCCCTTGAAAGTTCAAAATTTGTCTAGCTTATACTTAGCTAATAATCTAGGCAAATGGGTGGACTGAAATAATTGATCATTAAAGCACTTTAACGACTCTACCTTTCTATTGGTGAGTTGTACATAGGCTGTATACTCACTGCTTGATTTGAAAAATGACTCTTTTGCTATAGGGTTTGGTGGTTGTATTGGAAACCTGTCCTTTCTCTTAGTAGTGAGTTTGATTCTTTTGGCCATGTTGAGTTTCTGAAAAAATTTTGGAAAATTACAGTTAGGGTTTTAGGTTAAATTTGGGACTTCTTCATTTCTGGAGAATTTGATGAAAATAATTGAACAAAAATGTTAGAATAAGTGTTTCTAAGTGTTTTGTGAAGGAAATTTGTAAAAAGATTAAGTGAAGATCGAGACTAGGTTAAGAGAAATTGAGAGAGCTCTGGAGAGTTTTGATTTTGGCTTATGTGATTTCATGCAAATGAATTCGAAAATTAATTCACTATATATAGTATAGCACTTTGAATCGATTCAGAGGGAAAAGATTTAAGTTTGAATCAATTCGGGTATAGTATTTATGTAAAAATTGATTATAGAATCGGTTCATCAATTTATAGAATTCCTTGCGAATCAATTTGGGAATCAATTCATCGAGGTATTTAGAAAATTTTTAGAAATTTTTGAGTCTTCCTGAAACTTTCAAAAATTTGGTGAATTAATTAAGGAATTAATTCTTAAAGTGTATTTCTCGAGAGGTAAATTAATTCTAGAATTGATTCAAAAACTCAAAGAAATCCTGGAAAATTTTGAATCAATTAGTGAATTAATTCAGGATGTCTTGAATTCAATTTTTCTAAGTTTTTGTTTTCTAAAAGTTTTCCTAATCACTTAAGCAGCCAATAAACTCCTCAAATCAATTGAAAACTTAATTTTCTTTCATAACATGTACTTGTAAAACAAACTCAGCAAAATCTTCGATGCCTAAGTTAGTAATTGCGATGTACAAATCAATTTAGCATTTAAAATACAAAGATAGAAAAATTTACTAATATAGGGGGATTTAAAATTCTTGGACTTGTGTGAGTGCAACTTCCATTTAGCAATCATAAGTTGCTTTTATTTCTCTCACACAGACCTACAAAATAAAGTCTATACTTTTTTTGCCAGTACCCAACAAATTTTGAGTCAAAATTTGTTAGTAGCCATAACAACATGTTTATTAGAATTTGATACCTTTTGTAACTAAACTAACTTTTCATTAGGCTTTAGTTCATAGGTACCATTTCCATATGGACAGTATTTGATATGGTATCCTTTATGGTTACAGTAAAAACAAGTGATATTTCTATGGTTTCTGTTTGATATTTTCTTCCTTTGCTATCTATATCCTAAGCCAGCTTTATTTTGTAAGTTCTTTTGATTTTTTTAGCATATTGTTGAGTTTTATTTCACTACTAGTGAATCCTAGTAAAGCTATGGACAATTTATCTATCTCAGACTTGTAAATCTCACACTGATCATATACTTTACATTCACTTACAACTTTTCTACTAAGATATTTAAATTAGTATTTTCCTTTTCTAATTTGCTTATTTTCTTTAGCAAGCTCTCATTTTCATCCTTAGCATGCTTTAGTTCATTTTTGGCTTTCAATAAAGAATCATATAATTCTATGCATACATCATCAATATTTTCATCACTTTTATCATCAACCGAAGAATTATATTCATCATAAGAATTAGGTTCATCTTTAGAATAGAACAAGGATTCATTACCAAATGTTTCATTGTCATCAAGTCTTGCCATGAGATAGAGAAGGGCTTTTTCTTCTTTCTTTTCATCTTCTGAGTCAGTATGCTCATCTTCATAGATAGCCAAATCAGCCTTCTTGTAAGATAATTTTCTTTTTCTTCTTTCGTTTTCAAGCTATCTTTTCAAATAGATTGAGCAATCTAGCTTGATGTAGCCAGGCTTTTTACATTCAAAGCAAGTAGGTGTTGTGCTAACATTTGTGTTTCCTTCATCTATTTTATTCTAATTCTTTTTCTGAGGTACTGTCTTTCTCTTTTCTCTATGCCTCTTTTCTCTAAGCATTCTTTGTAGCTTTTTGCTTAGCAAAGCCATATCCTCTTTGTCATGTATTTCTGAATCATCCTGATCAGATTCAATTGTCTTAATAGCCTTCAGTGCCAATGACTTCTTTCTTTTATCAGCTCTATTCTTTTTATACCTTTTTAATTTTAGTTCATGCTCTTCTAGATTTTAATAGAGCTCTTGTATAGTTGGCATATGCATCTTTAGAGATTCTTTTATGGCAGTCACCTTTGATTGTCATTCTTCAATGAGTGATCTAAGAATCTCATGTACCAAGTCTACATTTTTAAACTTTCTTCCAAGCAACAAAAGTTGATTAGTTATGGTAGTGGATCTTTTAATTAAATCTTTAATTGACTCACCCTCTTCTATCTTAAATGTTTCATATTCAGATACTATAACATGTACTTTGGATGCCTTAACTTGAGTAGTTCCTACATGAGCTACTTCTAAGGTATCCCAAACCTATTTAGTTGTAATGCAATTTGAAATCCTCTCATACTCATTAGGGGATAGAGAATTGGTGATGATCCATTTGACCTTAGAGGTAAGGAAGTATCTCTTCCTCTCCTCTTCAATCAATAAAGATTTAGCTTTTAGTTATAAAATACAATTTATAAAGGTTTAAGGTGGATCATAACCATTTTCCATAAATTCCCACATATCAATGTTAGTTGCTTCAATGAAGTCTCTGATCTTTTGCTTCCAATATGTATAATGATGTTTATTAAAACCTAGGGGTTTGTATAAAGAAGGACATTCTAGTGACAGTGTAAAAATAGAATCTATTTTCTCTTTTAAAAGCAAGAGTGTATCAAGAGCCTGAAGCTCTGATACCAACTGTAGGTCCTAAGAATATATATGTATATTAATATATATATATATATATATTAGAGTGCTAAGAAAAATGATCTTTCCCTTTTTACATTAGTAAATGATATACACTCATTAAAAATAATTTGGAATCTTTTAGATTGAAAAAATAGTTTTAATAAAACTATTTTTGTAATCTAAAAGCTAATTTGGAGATTAAGATCTCAATTAAAGTGACTAAATTGATATGATATGAGATTCAATTAGATAATCAATTAGGATTATGTATGAGAGTATTAGATACAGATTATCAGTTATAACAAAACATCAAAATTATAAGATTGTAGAAATAGAATTATATAGTATTGTAGAATATGTAATATCAGTTCAACATAGTAGTATATTATATTGTAGTAAAATTAAATTGCAAAAAATAAAGAATTGTAAAGAAATGTTAAAGACACTACAATTTTTAAAGTGATTCAACTTCACTTGAAATCACAGAGGAAGTCTACATTCACTAAGTCAATCCTCAACCGGATGACTTGTTTTATTACTATAATTCACAAGATCTAAACTGGGCTCCTGAAAATCAATTTACACTAAGAATTTTTTTGGGCTCTTGCCAAACCTAAGAATAACAAGATTTTACCAGGCTCTTGTCTAGCCTAGATATAATAATTCTTTTATCTCCTTAGACAATGATCAACCTCATAGCCTAGAAATGTACAAAGAATTCAATGTACTCTTTAACTAATTGTAATTAACTTCACAGTAAAGAAGATGCAAAGGGAAGATCAACCTTTTCCTTTGTATCTCCAATTTCTATCTACCAAGAAATTGTAATTAAGACAAAAATACAGATTCCCAACAACCTAGAAATCTTAAGGTAAAAATCAGAAGTAAGGTAAAGATATACAATATTAAGTTTGAAATGATAATTTCAAACATCTAGTTGTAAATTCCTCCTTAAATCTTAATAAAGAATCCTCGATTTGATCAGATAAAAAGAGGTAGAGATGAATCTTGTTAGTCTCAATTTACTCTAAGAATTTCATTGTTGAAGAAGTAAGTTTCCTATGAAAAATTGTTTGTTTGAAATAGAGTTAGGAGTATTTATAATTGTTGTAACTGACATTTAAAAATAACTAATTTTCAGTTCTTAAATCGATTTGTAGCGGTTATAACTAACTCATAACTTACTAATTGATTTATGAATCAATTCAGCATATGTGAAAATTGAAGATCGAATCGATTGATGAATCGAATCATTGTATTTTAAAATAAGGTGTTGAATTGATTTGGGAATTGATTCAGATGATTTTCCTAACCTTCGATAAAAACATTTTTTAAAGTTTTCCTTCATGAATCGATTGATGAATTGATTCAAGTAGTTTTCAAAAGTTTTTCAACATGAATTGATTCATGAATCGGTTTACAGAGTATAAAATGCTTTTTATAAAACTTGCACTTGTAAAAAATTATTTTAAAAATTTGTTTCAAAAATATTTAAAATCACTTCAAGAGATTTATTTCTATCTCAATTTATCAATTTTAAGAAATTTTAATTATATCAAGATTTAAATAGAAATTTACTTACAAAAGATCCTAAAAAAGATAAAATAAGTGCCAAATGATGTTGTGAATCTCTTGAATCATATTTACTTTGATCCTGCAAAATGCATATCAAATACTAAAGAATATCGTCAGATATAAATTGTTTTCAACATCAAAATCAAATAGGGTCAGGTAACAAAGTAATCATATCAAAAATGTTAACAATCTCATTAGTTAAGCTAATAAGGCTAACATAATTGGCTTTTTGCCCATCATCATCATCAAATTTCAGAATAAGCTTTTCAATGTAAACTTACATTCAAAGAATAACATTCAAAAATAATTTATTGTTTGTTTCTAAATACATTTTGATCAAGAAATATTCTCAGACAGCAGGATTCACACCAACAAAGTTACGTTGTGTGGAAGCAACAACAATCAATAGACATCCCCAAAATTAAAAGAAAAAATGACTACAATAAGGTTTTATCTATAATTATTCAACAAAATTATTCAGATGAATATAAAGTAAGAGTGAAAGAAGACAACAATAAGGTTTTACCTGCAATTATCAGAAATTAATTTGCATGCTTTGCTTCCTTAATCATTTGTAGTTGCAAGGCCTCATAATCACAGATTTATAAATAGATAGAAGGGGAAGTCTATGGTTGTCAACAGACTACATATTAAAAAAATACCAGTCTTTCTAATTTCTTGTATTGTATGAACTAGTTTGAATATCTTATGGCTTGGTTTATTGTTGAAAGTTTTTGTTGCACAAGTTTTTGTAATTTTTGTGAAAATGCCATGCAAATAGGATTTCTGAGAAAATTGGCAGTTAGTCTGCAACTAACACTCTGTTGAAGGTAATTTGGTATTGTAGAATTATTGAGACACATGCTTGTGATAGGTTTTTGGAGTGTTCCTAAGTTATTTTTTGGGTTCTTCATGGGATTGCTAAAAACCTTCCTCCAATGCAGACTACAAACATGACAAGTTATTCTAGGTTCAAATTGTATATGCAGATTTGTGTCTGCTATTATCTCAAGAATCTTAATATGCATAGGAGAAAATTGCAGAGGGATGTATAAGGAGACATCAAAAGAACAATTATGTATAAAAACTCAAGGGGTTAGTTCCATAAGTAGAAACTTGAAAGTAAGTGGGCAATTATGTTAATAATTTAACCAAACAGGAATCTTAATCCTAAACAATTGGTCTTTTATGTCTGTCGTTTATTGTGAAATTTAAGGTAGAGTAAAATTTCTTTGTTAGGCTAGAAATTGGGGCAACCTATATATATATATATATATATATATATATATATATATGAACAAACATAAAAAAAAGGCAAGGATAAGAATGTAGATGAAGAAAGGGAAAATCCAACAGAATAGAAATGAAAGCATTATGAATAAACAAAAAAATTTAAACTAAAAACTAATCTTGATGAATTTTCAACATTTTTAGTTGCGGTTGTCACTGGAGAGATCAGAAGAGAAATTGTTCAAAATTGATCACAGACGTAAAGCTGGTTAGGGTTTGAATAAGGGGAAATTAGAAATTGAGTTTTTGGTTAAGCGTAAAACGTATGACTGGAGCAAGAGTTCGTGGGAGTAAATTCACGCTCAAATTAGGAGGTATTTAGCGGGGGTTCCTTGAGACTGCCATTACTAAAACACCACCAAATTCAATGATTTTTGTTTTTTAAAAAAACTATGGTTGTCCGCATAATCGTCACCTATACTTGAATTTCCTGACGGTTTAGACAACCGTTATTGCGTATCTGTCGTTAAATGCAAGAATTGTAGGCATGGGCCGATTAATATCTACCTAAATTAAAAAATAAAAATGATGACATAAATTAATTTAAATGAGCATTAGTTCTCCTAATTAATTTATTAATATTATAAACAATATTATGTTCCTAATCTTAATAACTTATTACATTTTTATTCGACCCCCAACTCAAAATATTTTCCTTAAATGATAACACATTTATCAAATCCTTAGATTTTTTTTTTGTAATAATCTTTGGGCTAAATTTAATATAATGTGTTGCTTAACAAAGAACTTCTAAAGTTAACTTTTATATTACTTTCATATCATAATGTTTTTCCCTCCCAAAAAATCCCTTTTATATCTCAATGGAAAATTAGTCATAGAAAATGACACTTAAAAGACAATTGTTTTAGTCAACTTTTAGGATTTATTTCTTTTAAAGGACATTTAATTCTTTTGAATAACATTTTAGTCATAGAAAAAATTGGAAGAGTCCAATGTAAAATACTAACAACCCTATATAAATTACACAAAATGTCAACGTAGAAAGACACTATCACATATCAAAGCAAAAGGTTAGAAAAGGAAAAAAAAATAGAAAAATTAAATCAATGGCTTATACAAAAAAAGGCAACGAAATTTAAGCAAATTATATAAAATGTTATTGGCAGGACACATTGCCTATTGACTGAATGCAGAGGGTAGAAGTGGAAGAAAAAACAAAATAAAAACATAAGGTACATACAAAATAGGGTTAAAAAAAACTTCATTGGTGATGTTTTTAGCTCTGTTTGTTTATGTTTATGTTTTTCTGTTTTTTAAAATAGTTCTGTATAATAAGATTTAAAAATAATTTAAAAAAAATAAGAGGTAGTTGGTAAAACTATTCTTAAAATAGTTTTGATTATAATAATGCTATTAATTAGGAGTTCGTTCTTGGTTATTTTTGTTTTTCTGTTTAAAACACACATTTCAAGTTATAATTTTTAAAAAGTGATTACAAAAATATTTATCTAAACAAAGTTTTTTGTTTTTAAAAATAGTAGCCAAACAAACCCTTTGTTTTTCTATTTCCAAAACAACCTAGAAATTAGGAGAACAGAACTGTTCTGATAATAATTTTGCCAAACACCTTTTACCTTTTATTTTGTTTGTGTTTTTGAAAACTGTGCTTAAATCTTATTTTACAAAACTATTTAACAAAGTAAAAAATGAAAATACAAACAAACATAACCAAAAGTTCCAACAAATCAATGTTGATTATTATTTTTATGAAAGTTTAAAATAAAATTCATAAAAATTGTTATTTTTTTATATAAAATCTAGTATTTTTCATAAAAGGTTGTAAGTATGTATGAATTCTGCTTGTAATTAAGTGTACAAAAAGTTACAATTCTATCATTCAAATTTATATAAAAAAAAATTGTTTATGTAAAAGTTATAACTTTTAATAAAAAAAAGTTACAAAAAATATAATCTTTTCTACAAAAATTATAAAAATATGCATTGATACGAAATTTTTTTTTTAGTATCATATCAAAGCATTTAAATCAAATTTCCTTATGGGCTCTTCGCAATACCTCAATCCAATAGTTATATGACAATTTAATTTATTTGATAAATTAGTCTTTGAGCTTGAATTTTTTTTTTTTTCACATTTTTGTTGTAGTACCTTTAATTAAGCTTCTGTTTTACCAATGAGTTAATTTGTTTCATTAAAACCCATATTGTAATTAGCATTTGTTGCTGCAGAATAAACCAATTTTAAAATATAAGATATTCGACAAGGCATAAGCTCTATTATAAAAGGTATTTCCTCGTTTGAACGTCCACGAATTTCGCCATTTACTACTTTGTGCTATGAATGGACATACATATGTGTTGACTTGAAATTTGTATATTAGTTCTTCTATTTTCTTGTATCTTTTTATCACAGGGGTTTTAACTTTTACTGATACTAATAAGCAGTTTCCATTTTAATTTTTTTATTAATTTTTATTATTAAAATTATTACTATTATGAACTTATTAATAAATTATAAAGAGACTTCTTATTAGTAGTTTATTAATTACTAAATTGACAATATGATTTATTATCATTTTTGGCATGTCTCTAAAAGTTTAGAGTTGGTGAAAATTCTCTCAATTTATGTCCTACTATATTATCTATTATATAAATCAATAAATGTTCTTTTTCATTATGGATAGCAATCATATGTCCAATCATTATGGATATACTGGTAAATGCTCAGAACCAAGTTATCATTATTTCTTTTTTTGCCTTTGTGTTAAGTTTATTTATTTTTCTTGAAAAATGATTTACTACAAAAGGACTTTTTTTTAGTGAACGTATCACAATTAATTATTCCTACTTTTTTTGTAAAGACAAATAAACAAATTCAATTTTTTCTACTACACTATTTACTATGGTGATAAAGAATTCAATTCTCATTATATTTATTCTCTTTTCTACTTCTTCTTCCAAGTATAGGATAACCCCAGGGAGTTGCGATTTTTTTTAAACCAATTGGGGCCCTCCTTTCACCACCCCTATGGGGGTGATCTACAGAGTTCATAACCATTCCTCTTATTATAGGACACTTGCCTAGCTAATATTCTGATTCGACTCTATCTAAACTTTTTTGGTTTACCCCAATATTCCCCACTTGTCATACTATTACTGAGCAGTTTTTGGATATCAAATGGGTCTTCCCAAAAGGTAATTTTAATGGGTTGATTTCCCCTCTTTTGCAATTAGTTTTGCTTCAACACCCACTAATCTAAGATAATTGTATGGCCATGCTTGAAGGCATATCAGTTTAAGTAGATTTTTCTTTTTGATCAATCAAAACCCCTTCCCAAATTGTATAAGTTTCTTTCAAAGCATACAACTTTTTGGATATAGATGATGATATTATCTATATAGATGGATCTTATATATATCATAAAATTCTTATGTGTATCGTATAACATGAAAAGGTAAGCCTCAAAGAATTGAAGAATTACATATGAATGTACAAAAAAAAAACTTAATTGTGTGAATAAAAAACTCAACATTGATATTACAAGAATTGAAAATCTTTATGGACACCCTAATATTCTTGCAGAATTTATAGCCAAATAATTAAATAATAGAGTTTCATGTCGTAAAGTAATGAAAAAAGCTATTGAATTAAGCGAATAGGTGGGTACAAAAGGAATTCAAGTATAAATTGTGGGACATATCAACAAAAATGAAATTGCATTTGTCGAATAGATCAGAGAAGGTTGGGTTCATCTGCAAACCATTCAAGCTAAAACTGATTATTGTTCCTATATAGTTCAAACTATTTACTGGATATTAGGCATAAAAATTTGGATATTTGTAAACAAGGAATAAGAAGCTTTTCCTTATCTTTATCTAATGGTGATAAAAAAAATGAGTAATTTTTTAAGGTTGAATTAAAATTTTGATTAATCATTTGATATTGATATAATTGCTATGCTTAGTGTGAAACTTATTAGTTTTTTTAGAGTGGTTAAGATTCACAACAACAAAAAAATAACTATCAAGTTAATAACCAACTCATTGCTCTGGATTATATGGATTTGAAAAACCAATCAAGATATGATATATTGGTGATATCATTATAGCAACTGTCAAGTATTGAAAAAAAAAGGAAAAATTAAACAAATTATGAGTTGCAAAACAATAAGAATATATGGATAAGTGGAAGGATGAAAGAAAAAGAGAAGAAGAATATCAATGATATTTGATTTTAATATGTAAGGTCTATGAGTCATCTCATAAAAAGGTAGTGTAAGAAAGCAACAATACTAAAAAAATCCATAAGTTAATGAATATATTCTAATTAAATAAACATATCCATAGAACAAACAAATCAAGAGCCCCAATTTAATAAAAACTGAGATGGTTGACTCAAGAAAAAATGAAAATTTTATTAGGAGCTTTGTTGTAGAATTAAAATCTAACCATTAATTGAGAAATGATTTGGAACGACGGAACCTGTGACTACATAAGATTCGGAATCTTCATGATTCATTGGATGGGATGACGAATGAACTAAAGATAAATTCATTATTCTGTGGAGTCTCATAAGGCTAAACCCTATGCTTGAAATAGATAATGAATGAATAAATATTTTCCCATGAAATTTTTTTATTTTATTGTGAATTCATAAATTTGGACCAATATGATATGATAATAAACAAAAAAAAACAAAATAAAGATTCATTATAGCCTTACCTTATATTATAAGTAACAAAACATTATTATACAATTCTATATAAGTAGCAAAAATTATCTGTAATATAGAATATATAATAGAATACAAGTTTATTTATATATTAAAATAAGATATATAGTAATTCCTAATAAACCAAATAAATTTGATGAAATATCAAAAAACATCATGATTCAATATATTTTATATCCTATTATTCATTAGAAAAATAAATGCATATTCTTTTCTTTTAATTGTCTCATTCGCGAGGAGCCATATGAGGTGAAAATCTCTTGTATGATTTTGTAATAGAGATGGGAGTGAGAAAAAATCATCAACTATAACCCTAAAAGAACTAGATTTTGTAAACAACATAGAAGAAGAATGAAAGGAATATCTTAGCGAGATAATCGTATTTGCTTTGGTAGATATACTTTTTAAATACTTGAACCCACTTGGATCACATCTAGACAAATAAAGGTAGGATGCCGGGCAATGTCATGAAGTGCTCACCCTAGTGGAAAAATATAGGTACACATATTTCTAAACAAACCAATTACGATAAGGTCTACAGAAACATGTATGGGTTCGGGAAAAAGATCTCTCGAATATTGAGTAGTTGTTGTTAAACAGGGTAGGATACTTCATGAAATGAGTAGAGTCACAAAAAATATACCCAGAAAAGCTATTTCAATAGCAAGCAACATCCAAAATGCTAATGCAAACTCAATTTATTATTACAAGATAAGAATTTGAACTAAAGCAAAGAAAGAGAAGTCTTTGGAATGAAAAATAATTGCAATTATAGGTTTGGTTTCTTTTTGTTTAAACAAACAATATTTCTAATATTTCTTTTTGACTCTAACCTTGCATTGAAAAAACAAATAAAAAATAATATGATTCAACCTTAAACCTATTTGAATGTAGTTGATAATAGCGGGGGCCCATGAATTGATCTGTATTTGAATCATTGGAGCTAGTAATTGACCATATGCTTATATTGGTGACATTATTGTCACTATAATAAAAAAAGCAGTACTAACACACCTTTAGAAAAATTAAAAGTGATCAAAGTTGTAATTGTACGTGCTTGTAAAGAATTCAAATTTAACAATGATGTCACAGTCTAGCAGCTTAATTGTCGGAATGTGCGATGCTTAGTCTCTTTGCTCGACACCTAGTCACTTAGTACCTGAAAATAAGTTAGCCAATTGGCCATACACTATCGTAGTTTCAAAAATAACATGCAACAACCACAATTTATATCACATCAAGGTAACCATAAGCAACAAATCGCATAACACATAAGCAACCAATTTGCATATAAAGGAAATCAGGTCATTCATATTGATGAATATGACGTGTTCATGTAATTCGAACAAATACAAATAAATATGGCCAAAAATGGATAAATTTCATGGGATAATAATTCAATTGAAGAGGGGCTACTTCTTTTATTCACATTAAAAGCTTCATTACGGACTCTCGAGTGTGTAGGGGAGGCACTAAGCCACACACTCAATCCCCTAGGTCACCAAACACTCCTTTTAAAGAGCACTCTAAGCCAATGCCCTAATGACACAAGTAAACATACTTTTTTTGAGTTGGCATAAGTGCTTTTCTCTTAGCCCAGAAGGGTTCTAATGTGCCACAATACATCAATGCGAAAATAAAAATCCAAGGATCACAACCATGTGTTTATCTACTCATACTGGATAAGTTACCTTAGTCAAAATTACATAAATACCCTTAAAATGGGAAAAAAATAATCTATATGTACATTTTCTCTAAAATTTGTATCACATAATCTTCTCTTTATGTTTGATTTTTATATCAAGTTTTGTCCAAATTTGAGCACATTTGCTTTTCAAATTTGATCATAAGTCACGATTTGTGACATTCTCTTCCACTTGAAAATGTTGATGCCCTTATTGCCTATTCAATCTAACACAACTTCAAAAAAAAATCTTTAGTATGCTTCCCCCAAGCTCCTCCCTCAACTTCTTCTCTGTTTGTCTCTTTGTTCTTCACTGATGTTTTGTCTTCAACACTTTAGTCTAACACTACTTCTTATAAGTATTTGATATGCTCTTGTTCAACTCTTCTTAGGCTTTCTTCTACTTCTTTCCCTGACTTGTTGTTATCAATGAAAAGTGAGCTATCTCGACAAATCTCAAGCTAATTATCTTCTTTGCTAAGCATAAGCTAGGTATTTTAAGTGCATCTACTACTGATCTACCCCACATCCAATGTCTCATTCCAATGATGCCAGAAATACAAGTCTCATACATTGTTCAAGTACAAGTCTCATTTCTTGTTGATAAAACATGGCTTGCTTGTAAATCCTATTTCTTACTTACAAGTCTACTTGTATGGTTTTGACAATTCATCATACTTTGTTGAGTACTCCACTATTCGAACAATACCACTCCTTGAACATGAACTCGACACCTTGATAATGTCCCTACCAAGGCCGATAGGGTTGAACAAAGAGTTATCCATCACTCTTGTTCTAGCTTGCACATGTCCATGCTCTCTAAGATCATTGCCACAAGCTTTTCTTGTGACTAAACTCTAGAACTCTCAAAGCAATATGAGCTTAAGTTATTGCCACATGTCGATCCTCACAACTAAGTAAATGTCTCTACTTGCAAGAACAACACAATAAGATAAAATAAAAATGTACATGTTAGGTAATTACTCCTCGAACATACACTATTCCCTCTGGCTCCTTCATAAACTCCTCCTTGAAAGGATTTGCCTACTGTACACATCTCTCTTGATATGCCTCACCCACTACCATTGGTACTATTACATGAGTCGATACCTTCAGACCCGCATAGCTCCTTGCATGAATAAACCCTGGGTAGGGATGGGATCTACCATATTTTATCATTGTCTCGCTACTCTCGAGACTCTAGGAATCAGATTGCCCTAATCTTAGCATAAGACGTATCCCCCACTAGAACCTTCATGACTAACATCATCACCTCGTTGTGCCTTATCTTGAAACTTGGCTTATAATGCATTCAAGACAGCCCTTTGTGGACGCTCTGCCACTTTATGTGGCCCATTACATAAGAAACAGGCTAGGTTCTTGGACTTCCCTTTACTGTTGGATGTTTGGGATGATCCTAAAACTTGCAAGTATGAAGATACTTCATTACCTCTTCTCCCCACTCCTAGATTTGCCACCCTTATCTAGCAGGCTACCATTAGTAGTATTCGAGGTTCGACCACAGGACTTCAAGCTTGGAATGCTAATGTCATAGTTAGACAAGCGCTTAGTTATAGTCACTACTTCCATGAGGCTTTGAACCTTTCTCCTTTAGAGTTCTATGGATGCTTCTTGCGATAAATCATTAATGAAACTAAACAACTTACCTTTTTCAATCATGTCCCTTATATCCATCATGATAATTGTGAACTTTTTCACATAAACCTGAACTAGTTTCATCTATCTCAACTTTCTTAGTTTCCATTGGGCTAGATAATCAATGTTTTCAAGGTAAGAGTGAACCTTCAATTCATGCTTAAGCTCTTCCTAAGTATTGATTGTACACCTTCCTTTATGAATCTCTTGGTACTTAGTCTTCCACTAGACCTTAGTGTTATTTGTAAGGAACATAGTAGCTCAATTCAGTTGAGCTTTCTCAAAAGTTAGCCAACTAGTTGGAAATATTGATCCATATCAAACATAAAATTCTTAAGCTTTCATATCTCTCCCCTACATATAGCCTTGGTTCAAAGATTTTCATATTTACCCTTCGCTCTAAGTTACCACCCTCTTGTGAATCATTCTCAATGGCCATCATCAATACCTTCACAAAGGTTGTTATGTCACTCATCTCAACGGTGAATTGTTACAACATCCTTCACCTCATTGGTAAGGTCTTTTATAGCATCCCCTAAATCTTTTTGAGTATTCTCAATAGCAACAAGCCACTCACCAGCTTATGGAGCATCACTAGTCCTCGCGCCTTCAACTCCCACACTAGCTTTAAGATTCAGGACTTGGTGCTCAAAAGATTCCTAATTTTTGGCCCTTCAAAATAGTTCAAGGATCTTTTTGCTTTCCAAATTTTTTACAGCCTTGGCAACTCTTTCAGGATTCCTAATTGCAACATTAATTGCATCAAAGTTAGTGGACGTCATTTTCTTTAACATAATGGCGTATCAAAAAAGTACAATGGAAACAAAGAAGCATGGTCTTAACCATGCTCTAATACCAAAATGTCATGGTCCAATAGCTCTATTATTGAAACATGTGGCATTTAGTCTTTTCGCTAGGCACTTAGTCACTTAGTACCTAAGAATAAGCTAGCAAACTGATCATACATTATCAAAGTTTTGAAAATAACAAGTAGCACCTACAATTTATATCATATCAAGGTAATCATAAACAACAAATCACATAGCACATAAGTAACCAATTTGAATATAAAGGCAATCAAGTCATTCATATTGGTAAACATGATGTGTTCATGCAATTCGAACAAATACAGCTAAAAGTGGAAAAATTTCATGGGACAATATTTCAATTGAAGAGGAGTTACTTCTTTTGTTCACATTAAAAGCCTCATTACAGACTTCTAAATGTATAGAGGAGGCACTAAACCACACACTCGATCCCATAGACTAGTGTCTTGATGCTCACCCTGGATCACCGGACATTACCCCCTAAAAAGTATTCAAAGCTAAGGCCCTAATGGCACAAGTAAACATATTGTTTCCAAGTTAACATAAAGGCTTTTTTCCTCTCTCAAAAGGGCTCTAATGTGCCATAATACATTTACGCGAAGATGAAAATCTAAAGATCATAATGATATGCTTATATACTTGTATTAGATAAGTTATTTTAGTCAAAATTATATGAACGCCCTCAGAATGGGGAAAAGAGAAAAAATAATCTACATATATATTTTCTTTCAAATTTACACCACGTGATCTTTTATTCATGCTTGATTTTTGTACCAAGTTTCGTTCAAATCTGAGCACATTTGCTTGCTGAATTTAATTACAAGTTCTAATTTGTGACAAACAGTATGGTCGTACAATATAATGATAATGTTGTGGTTGTCATTGATCAAAAAGGAAATTCAAAAGAAATTAGAATTTTTGGTGCGATCACATGAGAATTAAGATAGTTAAATTTCACTAAAATAGTTTCATTAGCACCTAAGGTATTATGAAACAAGACTAGGATATTTTTATCTATTTGAATGAAATAAATTAATAAATAAATTATATCTCACGCATATACATTTTTAGTTAGAAAAGGATACTTTTCTTTAATTATTGAAAAAAATTCATAAAAAAAGAAAATAAAATGAAAATAAAAAATAGCATGTGAATTATGTGAAAAGTCAAAGGCAACAATCATTTTAGTTTATTATAGGAAAGGATATGATTGCTAACATAATAACCTCTATACAAAATACTGACATGAATAGAAAGGGAACAATTCGGATACTATCTACTAACATCACTGAAAACATTGTTAAAATACTTTTACAGGATGATTTTATTGATAGCAAGAGAAGGCATTTTAGTTTTAACTCCACAACATAAAAGAAATAGAAAAGGATCATATAAAACTATTTTTCATTTAAAACAGATTAGTATGCCTAATCTACAAATCTATTCTAATTATCAACGAATTTTGAGAATTTTAAAAGGAATGGGGATTGTAATTCTTTTACTTCTCAAGGTATAACGATAGACTGGGGGGATCAATTAGAAAGAATTGGTGGAAAAATTTTGTGTTATATATGGTAATCTTTTTTATATATGAATTTGACAAAAAAACTTACATGCATATATATTGGTGAAAAAAGAGAGAAAAAAACAAGTTTCTAATGTCACTCCTTGTCTATTAGTTAATATGTGAAGGGCTTTCAAAATTCAAATAGGAATAAAATAAATGAGTAAATGACTTTACGATAGTTTAGTTTCAATTAACGCGTTACTTCCTAATGATTTATTGCAAGTTCATTTAGATAATGAAGATCTAATTTTAGGTTACGTTTCAGAAAGGATTCAACATAGTCTTATACATATACTACTTAAAGTAAAAGCAAAAAATAGAAGGAAGTCATTTTTTGAGTGAATTGAAGGGCATATAATTTACAGACCCTAGAAGAAAGATTAGATTGATTAGACTGTTTTTTCAACTTCAACATTCCTTTTTTAGAAGATACAATTAAAAGTTCCAAATTTAGAAAAACCTATTTTCTTCCAACAAGGTAGATTCATAATTAAGTTAAGGAATGAAAAATATGAAAATAATGACCTCTATTCATACAATTTGTTAAAAGTGTCAATTGACCTGTAAGTGAAGACGAACATAAACAAAAACAAAGATAATATTTCCAAAAACAAAAAAAAAATGAGTTTTCTAAAACTAAAGGACTAGATGCGCAAATAAAAAAAAAGAAATTTCAATTAAAATTAGAAAATTCCATTTCATGTTCAATGTATTATATTGAATATGAAATATAAACAATTGAAAAGGAAATACAAATAATATTGAAATATAAATAATTAAAATAGAAATAGGTTCTATAGAAATATATAAATGAATTTTGAATTCATTATTTAATGCTATAATATATTATAGAATATAATTCTATAAATAATATAATAATATTGAAATAAAAGGTATGTTTTTGACATTAAATGGGTGTATCCATATTTCCCTAACTTATATTTATGAGATAACAAAATGAGGCAAAATCTATACCAAAATTTCATTTAGGTAAAAATAAATGTATTGGTTCACCTAAGAGTGTGTCTAGAATATCAAAGGGAGTTATTCATGTTTAAACTAGTTTCAACAATACCATTGTGACTATTACAAATATATGGATCAGGTGATTTCTTAGTCCTCTTCCAATACTTATGGATTCCAAGATAGAAGAAGGGGGACATCCTTTGTCACTCAAATCACAACAAGAAATGTTATTTGGATGGTATTAGATCAAGATATGCAACAAGTAGAAATCATGATAAGAGGTCTCGATCTCTCTCGAGAGATGCAACATTAAGAACTATTTATAGAAATGATATATTATTAAATTTTATACAGATTATAACCACGTGTCACATAATGGATATAGACCCCTAAAAAAAAAACTTGTAAAAGTAAAAACAAATATAAAAGCAATTACAAGAGAAATAAAAAGCTCAAGGCTTTAATCAAAATACATTGCCGCGGGAGAAAGGAACAATATCTACTCAGATATTACAATGGAAGTATGTTGAATCAAGAGCAGATAGTTTTTAATATGGAGGCTTTATTTTGTCTCCACTTATGAAAGGTCAAACTGATACAATAGGCATTCTAATGTGAAGAGCTTTGCTAGGAGAAAGTACATATCCATGAGGTATCTAGAAAAAGAACAAGCAAGTTACAGAAATAATATAAGCGGTATAACAAATGTTAGAAAAATAAATAAGCAATATTCACGAATCTAACATTCATTAGGGACTCGTTCAATATAGTGATGAAAAAATTAATTATAAATATAATTAATTTTAAATAATTGATTATATATAATTTATTTTATATTTGATAATATATTTGATAATTGATTACACATAATCTATTCTTGTTTGTATAATACATGGAAAAATCAATTTTTAACATTAAATTACTAAAAGGATAATAAAAGAAGAAAGTGAAGAATGAGATTTTGTTGTTATTATTAGAATAAAGACAATGATAAAAAAAAAGGTAAGAATAATATGTATACAAATATAAATATTTCTTTTTCTATAATCAAATTAAAAAGAAACTACTCAAAATAATTTTTTATTTAATTGAACTTACTACTTATAATTGATTATTAGAAGTCTATATCAAATATCTCTAAAAAATACTATAATTAATTATTTGATCTATAATTGATTACTAAAGATTTTAAAGGTCTACCAAATAAGCATTAAGTCTCACGCAATATATATATATATATATATATATATATATATAACACTAGATTCTATCACATGCAACACACATGTTTGATTAATTTTATTCAATAACAATTTATAATATGAATTTAGATTCTAAATTATAATATATTCAAACATATGTATACCATCATTATATTTTAATATGTTATATTACTATATAATTAACATAATTATATTTATGTTAATCGTAAGAGAATACTATATTTCTCTTAATTTAATAAAATTATTATATTAATATTTTAAATTAGCTAAATTTCTCATTTAAATTTTTTATTTTTTTGAAAATATTTTCTTAATATATTAATTCACAAGTGAATTTATTTATAAATTATTTTATTTAAAAATTTAAATTAACTACTTAACACTAGAAAGTTTAATTATTTAATTAATAAGAATTCATATATTATTATAAAAAATATATTATTTTAAAAATATTCTTTTAAAAACTTTCAAAAATATTTTAAATTAAAATTACGATAAATATCAAAAAAAGATAAAAATTTCAAAAAAAACTCTAAAATATTAAATTTAGTATCTGACACTTAAAGATAGTGTGAAAATTTAAAGAAAGAATTTTTAGATAAATATTATTTATCAAATCAAAATTAGATTTATTAATTATGTGTTTATAAGTATTTTATTTTTATATAAATATAATTATTTAATTATATATAAATTATTTAATATAAATAAAAGAGAAAATATTTTAAATAAAAAAAATTTTAAAAATTATAAATTTTATTCATAATTTAAATTTGAACGAAAAAATTTAAAATTCATGTCACTCTTCCCAATGGGTGGAGTTGTGCATAATGAAATTGGAATCACGTGATTGTTACATCTATTAGAAAGATTTACGGATTTTTTGTCATAAATTTTATTAAGATAATTTTGAACGGACAAATTTTTAATTTTAGTGATAAAATTTATAAAAGAAATGATGATTTTTTTTAAGTAAAAAAAAATTGCATAACTTTGATTGGTTTATCATGCAACTAGAGCACATAATTCGAATTGAGTGCGGTACAGGATCGGGTCCGAAAGCAACAGGTAGCTAGGCTGTGCAGGTTGACATTCTGGGCTGCGTTGTACTTGTATTTAGTGGAGCCGAAGCGATTTGCCGTTCAGATTCTTCAGCATTTGAATATTAGAAGTAGGCAAGTTCGAGAGAAACCAACAAAGCAATGGAGGAGGAGAATCAGAATCAAACAGGGCAACAAAGTGACACAATCCAAGCTTCCTCAAGCAGTCTTCGTTTCTCTAAACCGATTCGTTGCATAGTAAAATTGGGTCTGACTTTCTAACTCTATTATCTATTTAGCTGCCAAGTTCCGCTGTTTTGCAAGTTTTTTGCTTTACCACCTGCCATTGCATTTGTTATCTCCTTGTCTAATGTTTCTGGCCTCTAGCAGTTCAGGTTAACTTAGTTTATAATATATTAGCATCTGGGTCTCTTGTGCTTATGCCTTTTTGTGCAAAAGACACAGAAGATTGTATTGGTAAATTTGGTTACACTATGTAAAAGTAATTCAATGAGCCTATTATGGCTATTACTATAAATTTAGAATCTTTAACTGTGAGCAAAATGGGGGAAAAACTTAATATGTTTGGTGTGGTCCAGGAGGGGCAGCAATTACTTGCAAAAATGAATTAGAGAAGATAAATGAGGATATTCTTCAGCAGGTTTCTCGACAGCTGAGGCAAGCGATGATTTTATCTTCTTCTGAGCTTCCTGGGATGGATTGGAGCAAGAGACCTGGACAATCAGAAATTTCATGTAAGCCGGATGATTTTGAAGATCATTCAGTTCTGGACTGTAGCCGTTTCATTGTTGTTCATGGAGCAGGTTCGTTAAGTTGCATCTTGTCATGAAGTAACATTCTTATATTCGATCAAGAGCATCAGAGCAATTTTTTTTTTGCATGTATCAATATAGACTCTATCCATGTGATTATGTGTTGGAAAAACTTATATGTACATAAAGAAAAGTGATGCTCAATTTTTATGAAACAGAACTACTTCAAAATATTAGAAAGAGATGAAATTTAATAATTGATCAGTAGGTCTCCTCTGGTTCAATTGGTTTAACTTAATTATCTGGAAAGAAAGATAATACATTAAGAAAATGGGTTTAAGTGATAAGCTAGTTGATCAAATGGTATGAAACTCAGACATCATGATGTGTTTGTAAAATATTAATAAGCTATCAATATGGTTTTATCCGTTGCCTCTGAGTGGGTGTTACAAGAGTTAGGATTTTTACCCATTTGTTAACGCAGCAAACAAGAAGGCCCATTGAAAATGAAAGAAAGAAAACTCGATATCAGATTATATAATTATTATATGTGATGTTTAATGACAAGATCTTAATTCTTAATTGTAAACAACTAGTTCATTTAATATCCTGTGGTGCTTTCAGGTTCTTTTGGGCATTTTCAGGCTAGCAAATCTGGAGTCCACAAAGGACAATTGACTAAACCTCTTGTCAAGGGTGGCTTTGTTGCTACACGGATTTCGGTAAGATGTCATCTTTTTTTGGGTTTTTATTTCTCTTATTTATAAGGCCTCTCTACACTTGTAATAGTGGAATTGCTATGATGAGAGCAATGTTATGACAGTTAAAGGCCTATAGCAGTGCAGTTGGCAACTTAGAGCTAACTGTTTCTCTAAACTCAAATAGTCTAATCAAGCATGGGTTGAGATTTAATGTTAAGAGCTAACTAATTGAACCTAACTATTATCCAAACCCAAATCCCATCTTTTGTTCCCAAGTGTCTGTTATATGCAGATATCCCTTAACATTTTTTGTGACCATTCTTCAAGGCAATACCTCAGAGAACTCTTCTTGTCTATTACATGATGCTTTACATGACCTTCCAGAGCCTCTTTTTTCTTTATCTTTTAATTTCTTTGGACAAATTACTCTTCCATGCTTATCTTTGTCCTTATCCCCTTTTTCAGGTAACCTCTCTCAATCTTGAAATCATTAGAGCATTAGCCAGAGGTAGTATTATATTGTTACATTATAAGCACAAATCATTCTCATGTCTAAAGGAATGATATGATGATGGCTGTTGGTCTTCTGTTTTACACTTTGCTGCTATTTAGTTTATGATCAATTTGGTCACCACTAATTTACTGATATTCATCATGGTATAATGACTGCATCTTCCAGTTTGACATAAAAGTTTTTGTTCTCTTTTTTCAAACTGTTCATGTTTGATCACCATTGTTACTTTTGTTAGTGTGACATCTGCCTGGCATTGTTATTTTGAGGTGGCTCTTTATTAGTTGCTCTTGACATTTTATTGCCTGCAAATGGATGGTGTTTGGATATACCATCCCTGTATCCACTTTTCTTTTGAAGTTATCAATCCTTTAATGCTTAAAATAGAGGTTGCACAAAAAGGGATATGCATCGAGAGACTAAGCAGTCATTCTTCAGAAACTACTACTATTTTTTTTAAACTCTTGTGTTTGAGATCTTAATCATTGCTTGCGAATGTTATTCTGTCGATAGGTATGAGCCATGTACCATTTTTGCTTTTAATTTAGCAATCTTCATCTCTATACTTGATGTTGTATGTTTTACTTCTGTTTTCTGCTCTGTGTGATTTTGAGAAGAATTGCACTTCATTCTAAACTTATATATGTTTCTTTTTGCAGAGGGTATCCCTTCAGTTGCAATGTCTCCTTTTTCATGTGGATGGTTCACTAGTGCGAGACATGTTAGAATTCTCTAAATGGACTATGTGTCTTGTTATCTATCAATTTATGAAATCCTCTAAATTTTCATGTCTTCCTTTTCAGATAGATTTTCTTTTTTTTCCTAAGTTTGATTTCAACATGTGCAGATAGCCTCAGTTGATTTATCCATGGTGGCTAAAGCAATTGACAATGGTTTTGTACCCGTAAGATTAAATTTCTCCATTTGTATCATCTCTTGGAAGCTTTTGAAGATAACATTTTCTCGTTCTCTGAGTAATTGGTCTTTTGTCATCTCTGTCTTTATGAAGTGGATTCATTGTGATAGCAGCTGTTCTCAAAATGTTAAACTGTGACTATTAGTGAAACTGGGCTTCAGTGATCAAGACTTGTTTTTGTGAGTAATAAATGTAGAAGATAGGCAGGCAAGGATATTGGATTTGAAGAACTATATCATATACTGCTACTAGTTGATAAGCCCACATCTGGCTGGGATACATAGAACCTGATCTAAATTGGCTCAACTCTCTAGTATATCCTCGTTGCTTATGCAAAGTTTTCAGTATGTGAATTATCAGTCACAACTGTAATGAACTAAATATAAACCTCTAGGATAATGCTACACTGGTTGCCAATATTTCTTTATTACTGTTATAAATAATGTACTTGTACTTGGTTCCTTATTGCAATTTCCTTCAAGTTTCCAATTTATGCAAGGCTCTTTTGCCTTTTCTTTATTCTTTGGAATAACATGTAGTTCATTGCAAATTGTCTAGGTTCTGCATGGTGATGCAGTGTTTGATGAGATTCAGGTACAGATCACTTAGTATGCAGTTATATTGTTCATTGATCATGGAACTCACTTGCTTTTTTTTAAATTAATTTTTATTCAGGGATGCACTATTTTGAGTGGAGATGTCATCATAAGCCATCTTGCGGAACACTCAAAGCCCGAATATGTTGTTTTTCTTGTATCCACAACATATCGTTTGCCCATTTATATTCTTGAATTACTGCAGATATAACACTCTTTCTGTGCATAGCAAACCAAATGTCTTCTGATTAACCCTAACATGTGTAGTTCCTTTTAGCTGACTAATATGAAAAAATTATTGATAAAGACAAAAATTCTGGGTTCATGTTTGAATTGCCACATAGTAAATACTCCATATGGCCTAAACACCAAGCAGAGTTGCTTGCTTTTACTTGCTATAAATTCTAAACTGCAAATATCTGAGTCCTTTCGGCTAAGATATTAACGTTTATTGATGCATAAAGATGGTTTTCCCGAAATTTGACTTGCACCAAGAATGCATGGAAGGGCCTATCACAATATTGTGCTTCTAAAACTTGAGAAGACATTACTTGAATGTTTTCTGTTAAGATGGATGAAAGACAGATGTATCTGGCGTATTTGACCGTCCACCAACAGAACCTGGAGCTATTCTATTGAGGGAGATTGGTGACACTCACTATGAACTAGATCTTCTTCTACATCGCTTTTTTCTTCTCTTCATGATTGGCTAAAGCAGTCTTGTTTTACAACATTTCTAATGTTACAGCTGTCGAGGAAGATGGAAGCTGGTCAGTGGTAAATCCAAAGTTGCACAATTCAAGTAAGCATACCTAGTGAATGATACTTCAGTTTGGTTTCTCTTCTCTGTGCTTTCCATCCTCTACATAATTGAATAAACAAATCAATCCGCAAGGTCAAAAGTGGAAATTCAGTTTCTTTTCTCGGTAAAACATGCTGACATTATTAGTCCAACACAATCATGTGGACTTTTGGACATTCAAGACACTCTAGATATTGACCATCGTTTACAACAAGGCCTTGGAGAACAGGTTTAATTACCAATTAGCATTGTTCTAAAGAATAAGTACAACTTTTACCTTCAAATACTAGACAAATTGAATCACTTTACGGGCTTCTAGGATTTCAATGAGTTTCAGTTTAGTAGTGTCTGAATTGACTATGACTTGGTGGGCATGGCATTTATACAACTGAAGATCAACAATAGGAGACAAGAAAACTATTTACTCTTATAATCTCTAGGTGATTACAATAAGTCACTTAACTCCACTTGGCTGATGGAACAGTCAAACAGTTACTTTCTAAGTAATGGATTAGCATAATCGTCCTTTTCTACTGCTATTCTGTGACAAAAATTTCAAGAATTTGAGCTGCCAAATTACATATTTAGCATGAATTTGATTTTGTGGCCTGTTTGTATGCAGTTCAGCTAACTGTTGTTGCCCATGACACAACTGGTGGGATGGCAACAAAGATCTCAGAAGCTGCATCTATTGCAAAACTTGGAATAGATGTCTATATTGTTAAGGTAACATGCTCAACATTATTTGGTCCATTTGTTTTATATTTAGAGCTTCTGATGTTGAGATCTCAAGCTGCTTTCAGGCCGCCACAAGCCACTCGCTGACAGCCTTGAAAGGAGATCTTAAAAGCGGCAGCATTCCTGATGACTGGCAAGGAACGGTTGTTCGAGCTTCAAGATAGCACCATACTCATATTGAGATTGTTGAGTTGTTGCCCGCGATCATCTACAGAAAATGATATTTGTGAGCTCCGATGTATGAGAGTTCTTGCCTGTCTACCAGATGCATGCACGGATTATCTTATTGTAGCAATGTTCTACATGTAATAAAGATTGATTGACCAACTGCATGAGCTGCTGTTAATTGTTTGTATGTACCGTTTTAGGTATTTGTGCTCAGGATTTTGCAAAATACTTTTAATAGTTATATCTTCGATTCAAAATTATTAGTTTATTAAAAGAAACAAAGCAATGTCATGTATTAATCTCGTTAAAAAACTCATACATGCTGAACATTCCAAATGCTTACTAGAGTTGGTGAATAACTGGTGCTCTAAGTGGACACAACTATATAACCAACACCACTTGACATCTATTATTGTGACAAAGTATGAAGGCGGAACTCTAGATTGCTTGACATTATCATAATTTCCGCCGAAAAGAGGTGCAAATTTGATATTTTAAATCACCAGTCCAGAAGGTGTTGGTCTTCAACTTTTTGCTCAATATAAATTGACAGCAATAAGGTTTGTACATAAAATTACTAACGAATTACTCAATCCTCTCACCACTAATACCACTTTGTAATCAATCGAGGCCTCTTCAATCATAGGACATGCAATGAAAGGTAGATCGCTAATCCTAGATGAGTGACTCAATGACCATGTTACCACTAACCCCAGTCTCCCGCCTCTCCTAATCCATCTGTGGGTGAAGGCCGTTTGACCTTTCTGGCTGCAAGAATATTTCTAACCCACCAATAGTCCTGACACCTCTACTACTTTTTATTATGTTTATATTCAAACAAATCAAATATCATACTATAATTAAAATAATTTTCTGACTTGTCAAAATTCAATAAACTAAATTTAGACTACAAATAATTTTCCATTAGAGGGCGCCAGCTCCTTTAATAGAAAATGGGAGCGAAAGTTTAAAGATGGAATCTATTTTTATTTCTCAATAAATGTAAGTCGGTGACGGCTAAAACATACCATATCAATACGATGATTTCATTGGCAAAAAAGTAAAGGGTCTGGAATAATAGGTTAATGAACTGTATAAAAAGACAATCCGGGGCAACGATCAAAGATTAACAAAATATAAGTTTGGAACCTCTAAATAGATTCATGCAGCAGTTTCAACACATCTTTAAGAATTATCCAAAGTTTGGGCGATTTAATACACAGACTTGCATAAAGAACCAAAATTACTATATTATCAATTCCAACTTCCATTTTTCACCCTTACATGGAAAATTGGTAATTACTTGGGGCCAATGTCCTTTAGGGCACAAATCTGCTCTTCACCCATGGCAGACATAACAGTCACAACAAGATCTTTACCCTCGGCAAATCCATCCTTGATCTGTAAACAGAGATTAATTCAATATAAGATGGTGCAAATTAATACAAGTTGGCAGATGATGAATTTCATATCACTGTTTCTAGTATCAGGGGACTTGGGCCTAAGCTAAGAACGCTATAAATCAAATTTCAATACCACCACCACCTCATGTTCTAATCTAGAACAATGTCCTGCTATCAATTAAACTAAAATGCAAACCAAACTGGAGTATGTAAAAAGCATAAATAGAAAATACCAACCTGTGTAAGCAGATTTTCATCGGTTGGAAGCCTGAGATCATCCTTAGTACCACCAGTCTCAGTCAGAAGACTCACCTAATATTTTTGGAAAACATATCCTTAGTTCACCTTCGAAAAAAATAGGATTAAAATTCAACTGTGGGAAAGGAGGAGACAGAAAAGAGGCAACTATGATCATACAAATCCATCCTCAGAGATATCAATCAACTGGTAGTCAGTACGGTTGACATGTGGGACCTGTAACACAAACAATAAATAAATAAAAAATCTTGAAATTCAGAAGCTGAATAAATACTAAGTGTCAAAGCAAATCTAGAGCCAATAAATAAAATCCTCATACATCACAGTTGTGGGAGGAAGGAACAATATCTTCAAGCTTTTTGCCCGTGAAGATATCGATACCAACAAAGTGACACTTAGCATGTCCATGCTTCCCAGTTTTGGAAGTTGAAACCTCCACAACCTGTTGATATGGGAAGAAAATTTTGAAAATTAGCCAGTATGTTCAAGTACAGAAGAAATAGCAAGAAGTACTACAAAAAAAAAATGTATTTGGATATAGCAGCTACTAAGCAACATTTCACCAATAGAATAAACCCAAATGGTAAAGGTTTGTTTCCCAACACAGCAATCATTTTCCTTAGTAGTAGATTTCAAAAAATAAACACGGATAAATCAAGTGCTGCAATGAACCTATTCCATTGTTTGCTCACCTACTCCTTGTTTGTTTCATTAAGCAAATAATGTTGCACGTCAGTCAATGCAAAGCAATTCACAGCAAGTGAACATCAGGAAAGTTCCACAAACATGGTACAAATCACTTTGTATGGAAAAAAACAGTCTTCAGCCACGAAAATCAAACAGATCTCTGAAAGATCTTAACCTATCATTTTCCGGAACCAACTAAAAAAAAATGCAAAACAAAAGTAAAAAAATGTTATGTACAGAATTGTACACAAGAAAACTATAGACATAATTTTCATCTGAATTTGACATTAAATAAGGTGTAAGTGAAGTCCATTGAACTTTGGATAGAGCCTCTTGTACAAATTTACACAGTTGTAAATGCAACAGTTGGGTAAATGAACGATGCTATCTCAACAACAGGCAACAATTACTCAACTGTCCACAATTGATAGTGACTGCACAAGAACCCTTTTCCGCCAGACTCAAACGGAAACAGAGATAGAGTTCTGTACACAAATTTGAGCCTAAAAGTTGCTTAAGTAGCAATTTATAAATACTTAGAACCTACTAGTTGTGAAAGTAGCATTTTTCTATGCAGAATCAGAGCCAAAAACTTGTGTAGGTAGCATTTTTCTGTACAGAACCAGACATTAAGATAGGCGCTACTGTAATCTCGTCAGCTACAATCGACAGTAAAAAGCAACCAGTTAAAACAGAAACTCCCTCAAGATAAAATAGCCAACCCTTAACATGAAAATTAGCTTCAAATTCATCGCAAAATTTGATTTAAGGCTAGAAATAATTTAGCGTGAACTAAAATACCTCCAAAAATCACAGCAATTAACAACCAAATTCTGAGATCGCGATACTAAAACTAAGACAAGCGAGCATAGAGTTCATAAAAGCAAAAATCGCAGAGATAAAAAAAAGACGATTTTGAGCATCAACATGAAAAACCGTAGATCTAAGTAACGGCAACAAAAAGGGATAAAGCATAAACGGAAATGGAAATGGGAATGAACCTTGCAGGGCCTGTTTTTGGTGACAATGTAACCGTTCTTGCGGATGGTACCGGCTTGCTGAGGGAAAGTTTTTGAGGCTCCGGCATCGGCCTTGGACTCGAAATGGTGCTCCTCATCCGACATGGTTCCTGGCTCAGATAGAAAGAAAGAGAGATTACGGTTTGGGAGGCGAGATTAGGGGTAGGGTTTTGGGGGGAAATGAAATTGGGTTTATAGAAGAAGTCGCGTCCGGAACTCTCACTCTGCAGCGTTGAAATGTTTGCTTTAAAACGACGCTACAGACCAGGAACAACCACGTGGGCTGTGGGGCCCTCGCGATACTGTGCGTGCTTCTCTACACAGCTTTACCCTGTGCATGCATGCTGGAGAATTTTCTTTATTTATATATATAGGAGAATTTTTTTTAATTATTGCATAAAAATATGTTTTTATTATTAAAAAAAATTATGATCTATGGACTACTGCATTATATGTTTGCCTTTCCTTTTTTGGTTCTCATTCAAAGCCTTGAATTCAGTTAGCAAATTATTTATTGCAAGGTGAGGTTCGTATATTATACAAAAATTTAAAGAGAAAAAAATGCTACGAAAAGAAAAGATTATTTTGAATTTAATTTAAAATATTATATATCTGTTAAATAATCTAATGTTCCCTTATTATTTTGTTGTCAAAATTAAAGAATTCATTTATTATTTGATAAATTTAAAACATCCTTATTTTTTCATGTTTGTCAAAAGTTAAATTTTTTTTTAACGTTAGGAAATTAAAATAAAAAGAAAGCAAATTCAAAATCAAACAAATTAACATTTTTTTAGGTCAAAGGACCTTGTTTCCTATCTCCACTTTCCCTCACTGCAACTCTTTATTGTGCCAGTTTTAGTGCAAGACTTCAAGTTTAGATTATCAAACGTGCCCAATGTAATTTATATGGGAAATTGGCCTCTTTGGTAAACTGTTTTCTTATTTTTAAAAACAGTTTTCTTGTTCTCTAAAAATAAAAAAATCTATTTGACAACCTGTTTTTAAAAATTATTTTTCAAAAATTATTTTTTAAAAGTGTAACTAAAAAACAGTTTTCAGGAAACAGAAAAATGATGTTTTCACTTGTTTTTGTACATAACTGTTTTCAAATATTTTTCAAAAATAAGAAGAATAATTATTTTCATTAATGACAAAATTGTAAATAATATTAAATATATTTTTTTTATCTTTAAAAATAAAGAAAATACTTATTTTCAAAATTTACATCCAAACAAGTTTTTTATTTTTTAATTTTAAAAAAACAGTTTTTAGAAACTGTTTTTAAAAAACTGTTTTCAAAAACAATAAAACAAAAACACCT
>JANHAO010001598.1:0-32153 GCA_026873985.1 Saraca asoca
TAATTGCATGAACACTTAGTAATCAATGAAGGATTAATCTCAAGTTTAGTAAACCCCTTTGGACTGGTTCTGATTTACATTCTGTCACAACCCTTATTTTATTGTTCCTTGTCAATTTTACTACTGCAACCAACCCCCCTTATTCATCTCTTAATTTGATTGTTAATATTAGAGGATCCAAGGGCTCAACCCAGACTATCTTATACTACAAGAAGCATAGGATAATCCGGCTTATAAATCTTCTAATTTGACTAGCCTCCGTAGCCTGTCAGTATACTTGGATTGTCGCAGAAGGCTTACATTAATCGAGTACTGGAGAGATTCAACATGCAGAATTGTAAACTCGGGGATGTTCCAGTCATCAAAGGTGACAAATTTAACAAAGATTAGTGTCATAAAATTGAGCTTGAGAAAGTAGAAATGAAAGATAAACCTTTTGCTAGTGCATTGGGGAGCTTGATGTATGCTCAGGTTTGCACTAAGCTTGACATTGCTTTCATAATTGGCATTTTGGGGAGATACCAATCTAATCCTGGTAAAAATCACTGGATATCTACTAAGAAAGTAATGAGGTATTTGCAAAGGACTAAAAACTACATGCTTGTATATAGAAGAGTCGATGAATTAGAGATAGTGCGGTATACTAACTCAGATCTTGTTGGGTGCCCTGATGACAGGAAGTTAATCTCAGGCTATATTTTCATGATGGCTAGAGGTGTGATATCCTGGAAAAGCAAGAAACAATCACTGGTTGTCTCTTTTACTATGCAAGCAGAGTTTATTACCAGTTATGCTGCTACTACTCATGCTGTTTGGCTAAGAAATTTGGTGACAGGACTTCAGATTATGGATTCCATTGCTAGGCCACTGAGGATCCACTGTGATAACAGTGCTGCAGTGTTTTACACTAAGAATAATAAGACTTCTAGTAGTTCAAAGCATTTGAAATTGAAATACCTGACTGTAAGGGATCTTGTGCAGAACAGAAGTATAAAAGTTGAGCACATCAATACAGATTCTATTATATGTGAAAATTAGTTCGACATGAATAGACTGACGGACGATCTAAGAGTGACAAAAGGATCAGCTCGAAGAGCATCCAAATCGCCTTACCACTAGGTCACATCGTGAAATGACCTCGTCAACTCGGGCTCGTGTGCGACAGAGCGAGCTCGACCTCTAATTCCTGATGATGTGCATGACCCTAGATTATGCGATCTGGGCAGCAAAGTGCGACTAGTGACATAAGGCTCGCCAGACAGAAGATCAAGTCATACTCTGCCCCCAATAGATAAATGGGGTCCGCCTGTAGAAGATAATCTGTAGTAGCCGAAAAAGGAGATTTAGTCTATATATTCTGTCTTATACATTAAATGTTGATGTAATAGATTTACTGCACATGTAATTACTATTGTAACCTCCTTTCCTCTATAAATATGAGGAAAGAGCCTCTTGTAAAAGGGAGGGATCCAGAAAAAGAGAGATATCTATGTCAAAACTCTGCTAAAATAGAGACTAAATGTTATAACTTTGTAGAAACACCATCATAATAACACGTAATCGTGGACGTAGAGTCCAATAATACCCAGATTTGATCGAACTACGTTAAAATCCTGTGTCTTCTCCTCTACTCTTCCCTTCATCTTTGTTTATTTCACTATTTTGCTGTGCTTGAACTAAGCAAAGGTCAGAGATCTTGAAGAATCCCCCTGTTGACTAGAGTTTGGATCATTATCAAAATCTGACGTTAATATTTTGGCACCATCTGTGGGGATCTCGCCTGTTTGGTTCATTTCTTGCTGCAATGGCCAAGGGAAGAGCTACTAGAGCTTTGAACACGCAATCCAGTCTCCTAGAGGGGCATGTCTTAACAACGGATTTTTTCACTACTCCTGTCATCGGTGCAACTATTAGCTTCCCCCCGGCCAACCTTGTTCCACCGACCGCCGCTACCAATGGAATTGACGGAGTGCAAACTTGGCTTTAACACCAGGAGAGGCTTGAACACATGATGGGAGAACTGACTAAAGCAATCACATTGTTAGCACAAGGTGTGTAGAGATAGGCTAAAGCCCCAACACCCATGAATGTTTTCCAGTAGCAGCAAACTTAACATCCAGGTGATCCCAACCAAGGTAATATTCCAGCTCATTGCTCGTAAGAGCAGACCCCAGGTCACGACCCTTGCGATAATGGGGACCAGAGGATCCAGCAATCGTCCAGTTAGCACTCTAGGGTATGAGACCCGCTAGTTGGAGAGCTGTTTCACAAGATAACTCAGTTGGAGGAACGCCTCCGAACCCTGGGTGATTGATCTCGCTATGAGGAAAGGTCACCACTCTTTGAGGATATCAAAGCTCGAACTCTTCCTCTCAAGCTTAAGGTCCCCGCGATCCCATTGTATAATAGGGATTCTGATCCTTATGATCATCTAGACGCATTCAATATTTAGATGGACTTGCAAACAGTAGACCTATTGGTCAAATATTAGGTATTTCTAGCCACATTGAGAGGTGTACCTCGAGCTTAGTTTAGGAGCCTCCCAACTCACTTAATTGGCAGTTAAGAAGACTGCCAATAGAAATTCATCAACCAGTATTGAACGCTGAAGAGACAACTTGTGCCACCTGTCACCTCGCTATGATTTTTTAGCACAAGCATGAGTCACTCAAGGACTACATTGCTAGGTTTAGGCTCGAAGCAAATTCAGTGGAGAATCCATATGAAGAAACCATGTTGGTCATCAACTCTGTGAGACTCCACAAATATGGAAAGCTATACAAAAGTCTATACAAGTCCCCAGTGAAAGATCTTGTCGAGTTCTATGAGCGAGTTGCCAAACAGATCAAGTGGGAAGAGACCTTTGGCTTAGAAAGGTTTCACAAGAAGGATGAAAAAGGCCAACTCCTCTCATAGTAAGAAGAGGAGCAACGTGGATCAAGGTGATCACTCCGTCGAGTGGATTGCAAAGAAGTCCAAAAGATCTAAGGGTGAGCAACCCCAGCGTTCAGACCATGACAAATAGTATAGCATCTTATCAGACTCCCAAGATAGGATCTTCATGACAGAGAAGGACAGGGAAGACTTCGGGGTGCCCCCGCCCTCTAGGATCCCTTATAGACGGAGAAATCGTGAAGAATTCTGTGCTTACCATAATAAGGCCTGTCATGGTCCTTCAAATTGTTAGGCTCTGAGGGAGACAATTGAGGACCTGATTAGGAGGGGACGTCTGAGAGAGTATGTGACACAGCCCGTAGGGCAATGACCCCAGCCTTCTTAACATAATACTAGCCAAGAGCTAAGGGGCTTGGTCCGAATTATACATTGACAATGTGTTGTAAACTCTGGAAGGGATGTAAATACTTTTTCTTCGCTTTGTTGAAAATTGAAAGCTGATTGGCCTGACATTGTCATTCTTTTTCTCTCCCTGCTCTGCATTTTTCCAAGAATTGGTAATGTCTATAGCTCGCATGCAGTTAACTTCCATAAACCACATGGAGAGTTTCATGCCAACTGTAACTTCTGGTCCAGTTGAGGCCCCTCAGAGCTCATTTCGGAGAAGAATTGACGAACACTTAACCAGTTGAGCTGAGGGCTTACTGAGGCTTGGAGATGCTCAAAATAAACTCACTTAACCAGTTAAGCTACGGGCTCGCTGAGGCGTGGAGACACTCAAAACAAACTCACTTAACCAATTGAGTGCGGGCTCACTGAGGGGTGGAGACGCTTAAAACATACTCACTTAACCAGTTGAGTTGAGGGCTCGCTGAGGCGTGGAGACCCTCAAAATAAACTCACTTAACCAGTTGAGCTGTGGGCTCGCTGAGGTGTGGAAATGCTCAAAATAAACTTGCTATGCCAGTGCAGCTGCGTACTCGCTGAGGTGCGAAGGCACTCTTAAACACTCAAGGCTAGCGCGGCTCCGTGCTCACTGAAACATAAGGAATTGACGAATTGATTATTTGCCTTAGGCAATGAAATCGTTTTATTTCGTAGCTTGCATGCGACTAACCATTCGTAGCTCTCATATGATTTTTTGGTTATAAACAATACAACCACAGACTCAACAAGCACTCATGTACACGTGTGTTCTGTTTGAAAATGGTTAGCCGATTGGTTATCTATATGAATCAATGCAAAAGCTCATACATGTAAAAAAAATGACAGTATTTCAAGATCGTAGAAATGATCTTATTCATTAAAAGACCTCAATGAGGCAGAATTACATCAGAAAGCTCTGAATACAAGCCAATTGAAATACAAAAGGATGAACCCTTGCCGACTAAAGCCCTCGAACTATTCTAGGTTCCCTAAAATTCTCTTATTGGAGCTTTCTCATGCGGCAAACTCCTCTTCAACAACCCTCGCCGATGGAGAGGGAACGAGCATTACCGCTCCTTATGTTTTCGGCCTCCAGCTCCTGCTCCGAAACACGAAGGGGATAACTCAAGAAACGTCAGAAACTTGGTTGGCCGAACAATTACCTCACGGTGAAGCCGAGAGGATGCTGTCTGAAATTCATATGTGATCCTTCCATGTTATTGGGGAAGACAAGTCTTCCGGGTTATCTATGCCGCAGACCGTCTATGCCTCAACAAAAGGCCAAAACACCGGAGACAGTGGTGGATTTTTAGGGAACTCCATGGTTTGCTTAGCACAGTCACAGAAGGGATACCCTCTCCCTTATATAAGAGCCAGGGCCGGCTCCATCGAAGGATCCAGAACCCTTTCCTAACCGTCATCATTTATGGCCTCGAAAAAGGCTAAGTTTGACTCAGTAATAACTGTCGGACACGTGGCATGAGAAATATGGCCTAGAGCAGATGAAATGACAGTCTCAGGAGAAGACTTTGAATAATCAGAAATCGAAAAGTCTCAACTCCCAGCCTGCAAAGCGAGCTAAAAGTTAGGGGGCTTATGTTATATGTGAAAATCAGTTCGACCTGAACATACTGATGGACGGTCTGAGAGCGACAAAAGGACTAGCTCAAAGAGCATACAGATTGCCTTACCATTAGGTCGCATCGCGAAACGACCTCTTCAACTTGGGCTTATGCGCTACAAAGCGAGCTCGACCTCTTCTTCCTGATGATGTGCACGACCCCGGATTGTGTGATCCGGGAAGCGAAGTACGACTAGTGACATAAGGCTCGCTAGACAAAAGACCAAGTCATACTCTACCCCCAACGGACAAATGGGGCTCGCCTGCAGAAGACAATCTGCAGTAGCCGAAAAAGAAGATTTAGTCTGTATATTCTGTTTTGTATATTAAATGTTGATGTAATAGATTTACTGTACATGTAATTACTATTGTAACCTCCTTTCCTCTATAAATATGAGGAAGAAGCCTTTTGTAAAAGGAAAGGATCTGAAAAAAAAAAAAAAGAGAGATCCATGCCAAAACTCTGCTAAAATAGAGACTGAATGCTGTAACTTTGTAGAAACACCATCACAATAACATGCTACCGTGGACGTAGGGGTCTAGTGATATCTAGATTTGGCCGAACCACATTAAAAACCCTGTGCTTTCTCCTCTACTCTTCCCTTCATCTTTGTTTATTTCATTGTTTTGTTGTGCTTGAACCGGACAAAGGTCAAAGATTCTGAAGAATCCCCCCGTTGGCCAGAGTTTGGATCATTGCCAAAATTCGATGTCAATAGATTTCATATTAGCTAATCCCTTAACCAAGGGACTCAGGCCCATAGTGTTTAAAAAGCATGTTGAAAACATGGGTATTTTGAGTTCTTTTGATGTACTTGGTTAGTGGAAGGCCTGTTAATGATGTCCTTTTGGTCATCATGTTAGATTGTAATCATTGGACATTTTCATGTTAAGTTGACATTAAATGATTTTATAAGCATTTGAAAATACATTACTCATATCATTGTTGTTTTACAAATAATTTTGTATTTCCATTGTTGAATTTTAAAACTCAGTGTCATTGGGACCACTGTGCTCGTTGACACCATATTGGAGTTTGAGGTATGATGGTTCTCCATAAATCATACAATTTTGAAACTCGGTATCATTTGGACTACCGTGTCTGTGGTTGATGCCATATTAGAGTTTGAGGCATGATGGTTCTCCATGAACCATACAATTTTGAAACTCGGTGTCATTGGGACCATATTGCCCATGGTTGACACCATATTAGAGTTTGAGGCATGATGGTTCTCCATGAACCATACAATTTCTTTAGCTTTAAAAGCGATCGTTTAAGAGGGAAACTGTAAGGACTAACAATGAAAATAGCATTATTGCAGTTGAATCACATTGGTATACTATTTTCTTGCTGCATTCCACATCAATGACTAACTGACGGAATCAATGACATTTGTAACTATAGATTGGTCATGCATCAATAAAGGGTGTATTAATTACCATGATTCGATGTCACTTGATTTTTAGTTAGGCGGAGTCATATTCAGATGTTACATCTTAGATTATATGCTTTCCTAAAATTGTGGCCAGATTTTAGGAAAAATAAGTTATTAGCCCTAGATTCATTTTCAAAATAAATATTTTATTAAAAATAATACAATTATTTTTACCCAAGTGGGAGAATGTAAGAATTATTTTTATAATTCTTCTAGTGGGCTGCAAATAATTTTTATTTTGTTTTGTAAAAATAAAAGGGCTAAAACATAATCTATAAGTGGATGCAAAAGATAGCCCATTAAATTATTAATGTAATCCATTTGCATTAGGCTAGAATATTTGCAATTGATCATTGGTATGAGTCTAATAGTACAGGCCTTAACCCTAAAGCGCATGATAGAAGGGCTCAAGGGTTAATATATTGGCTAGGTGCCCTCTGCACCTATATGACTCTTAGTCTGTCTAAGCTCCTCTCCCCATCCAAAGTGTGTTTGGAGATAGTATAAGCTGCAAAGGAAGTTTATAGTCATTCACCTGTGGAGATTTCAGATAAGGAAACAATTTGATCACCTGAGTGTATAGTATATCATGGCCTCAATAGATATGTATTTAATTTTTTCAATATTCTAATTTCATGCAATTTAATTGATTAATTCCACTTAAATTTTGCTTATAGTTTCTTTATTTTCTCATAAATAATTTATCTATTTTAATACGCCATATCTCTTTGTGGACTTAAGAAAAGAAGCAAGAAGGAATTAAAATAACAACATATTCATTTTAACCCTTAAAATAAATCTCTCTGCATTTTAAGAGAAGTATTTTCACTTGATATAATAACATATTATAAAATGCGTTTTATCTCTGAATTATTGATACAAAATCTGATAGTCACCGTTAGCTCGTCTTACTCTTATATAAAATTAATACCCTTATTTAATATATTTCGTTTTTCAACATGCAAAGATGAATTGCTCTTTGAAAAATTACAATCTTTTTTTTGTATATCCTATTTTTTGAAACAATGCATACTTATCCTCTCCAAATTAAAATATTTTCATACAAATTCATAACAAATTTTATTTTAGCCTCTTTCCTCCGCCGTGATGAGATTCACTTTCCGCTCCTTGTTCTCCTTTGATTCATGTATCTCTGCCAAACACAAAAGTGATGACATTCAAATGGCAATGATTGAAGCAAAATGCTTAAAATCTGGTTAGGTTTAATAATTATCATTGTAATTGACTATTCAACCATAGAGTCTTTCTTTAATCAAATAATGAGAAAGCAAATTACATCAAACCGAAGACCTGGATTTTAACATTATATAAATGGCTACAAGAAAAGCCCAAAAGATAAGATCATGTCCACACTACTTTTTGTGCAAATTATCTGAATAAAAACAATAGAAGCTTGGTTTTTAGTAATGGGTAAGTAGGGATATTTGGCGGTGGCGACCTTTTTGCCAGACAAGCCAACAGCAGCAGCCAGCAAACCCTTTTGTTTTTGTGTTAAACTATAAACATACACAAAAGCAAAACATGTGATAAAGTTGATCAAGTACATGCACAAGGATAGGATTTCATCTACATTTCAATCAATGCCACTTGCTTATCAATCATGTTTGTTGTGTAATTGCTAAATTATAAAAGAAAATCAAAAAATTTATGTTCATATCAAAATTTCTAATGGATATATTGATTCATATATTTTAAAGATATGATGATTCATGTTTAATTGTTATATTTCTAATAATTTTTTAAAAAAATTGAACTTTTTTTTAAAAATTTTGTGTTGCAATTTTAATTAATGAAGTTAAAATTTTGTTCATATATTTTTTGGGTTAAAAGTCCATTGAAAGTTATAATTTTAATGAAAAAATTTCAAGCAAATTTGCAACAATGGATACTATAGTAAAACCCATTTCATATATTGTTATAGGCGAAAAATGGCCTCAGAGGAACGCGACAGATCTGAGCCCGTCAGAGGCTAAATCGTCTAGCTCGCTGAAGACGTCCAGCAAACTTTACCTCGCTCGCTATCAGACAGCGATGCAGCGAGGTGATCATAGGACCAGCTCGTCAAGTAGTCAACCATCCTGCTCGAGCTCGCCACCCCGCTACAACAGCATCAAGCTCACTACAGCGACCTTCCATAACGATCCCAAGCCAAGAATCCCAGTTCAGGACGCTAAACATCTTGCACAGTAAAGCAGCAGCTAGTGACGGATGCATACAGATACAAGTCCACAGTCGATAGGAGGGACCCATCCTGTAGCCCACACCCTACAATAGCCAAATTTTAGCTTTTGTTGTCTTTTTCATTTATATCTTGATGTAACACAACTGTAACTTGTAATTAATGCATGTAACTCCTCCTTTCTCTATAAATAGGATTACATTGTTAGAAGAAGGGAGAGGAGGCTGGCATATTATAAGCCAAAACTCTGTATAAATAATCTTGAGTATTGATAAAATCACCGTCATGAACGTAGGATTCAGTGTCATCTGGATTTAGCCGAACCATGTTAAAAATACCGTGTCGTGCTTTTTCCTCTCCCTTTTGCCCCCTTTGCGCTCCGAAAGCAGTATAGGATTCCAGAACTCATCCCCCGTTGGCCGGAATCTACGACTCTTCGTGCAAATCAAATTCCAACGTCAACATATATTGATTTATATTTAAGAAATGTATTAATTCAAAATATTTTAAGAAAATCAAAATATTCATGTCCGTATCAAAATTTCTAGGAAAATTTGTAGGAGATATATTGATTTATATTTAAGAAATATATTGATTCATATATTTTAAAGATTTGATGATTCGTATTTAATTGTTATATTTTTAATAATTTTTTTAAAAAAATAAACTTCTTTTTAAAAAATTTTGTGTTGCAAATTTAATTAATGAAGTTAAAATTTTTGTCTGTATACTTTTTGCGTTAAAAGTCCATTGGAAGTTATAATTTTAATGAAAAATTTTCAAGCAAATTTGCAACAATGGGTACTATAGTAAAACCCATTTCATATACATAAGACAATTGACTTAAATTACCTTTTCATATTTTAAATTAGATATAGTCAATTGAAATTATAAAATTTTACAACTACCATAGGCTTACACATTTTAACAACAATATATATGACTAATTTTTTTTTTAAGAATTTAACTGAATATTTATAAATTCTATATCCTTGATCTTTTGAAAATAATTACAACAAGACTTAAATTTAAGACATATACCATTGAAAATATTAAATCTTACACAATTAATTTGAATCATATTACAACACACACATATATATAAATTTAAATGATGATAATGTGAGTGATATAATCCTTTTATTATCATGGTATATTAACATATATAATATCTTAAATTTCAATTCAAGATGTTAAAAAAGAAAAAAATTCAAAAATAACATAAAATATCAGTACATTACTTCCAATTTTCTCAAATTATTTCGGTGAAAAGAATAATAAAGTAACAAAAGAAAAATTATTATTAATTAGAGATGTGTCGGTGTATGTTGGCGAAGACGACATTGAGATACATGTGTTGCTGAATGGTTTGAAAGAAAAGGACAGGCAATGTGTACAAGGATGATGATGTCTATTGGTCTTTAAGGAATCCAGGAATAAGGTCTCCGATCTTACATGAATTTTAATTACCAAAACAAGGATTGTCTATGCAAAGATGCTCTTCCTCTTCCCTTTTCTGCTTCCTTTTCATCTCTTTTCAAACTTTCTTTCTAGCTTTTGCCCTTAAATTACTATTTATTAATTAAGAGTTTTCTTATATATATTCATATTTATATTTTCACATTTGACTCATATTTTTATATTTATTATTTTTAACAAGATTTAAAATAAAGTTAATAATTTTAGTAATTTATATTATTTCTGAGATTTTCTTTTTTTATAATTTTGTATTTAATGTTTAAAATGTTATTTATATGTTAAGTAACTTATTATTCTATTAATAAAAAAAATATAAAACAAAAGTAAGAATATAAGTGTGTAGATATAGATATAATATTTTTTGTATCTCCTCTAATAAAAAGTATAATTGATAATTTTATAAGTCTCACAATCTATATCTATATAAAGTAATAATTTTGAAGTGTCTTTGAATGAGTCTTGCATTTGAAATTAAGGGCCGTTTGGAAAAACAGTTTAATTAAGTACTTATACCGATAAACTTTAATAAGCTCTTTTTGATAAGCTTCTTCATGAAATTTATTGAAATAAGTTTAAATAGACTTATTGAAGAGTCATAAGTTATTTTCATAAATTTAAATAAACACGTAAATTTTTTATCTAAAATACTTATATTATAAGATAAGTTCAAATATAAACTGTAGATAAGCTCTCCCAATCGCACCCTAAGTGCTGTAAATCAATGGGATTTCATATTATATTGTTGTTTGTCCTTTTTTGATGCATATTTTATTCTGTCAAAGTCACCAACTTTCAAGCTTGTCTGTTACTTCAGGTAATTGCTCAACGTGAAACAGATGAGGTTGTATTTCGATGATTACGTGCATAAATTGCGCACATAGGTTCTTTTTTGTGATTCAAACAAAATTTACTTTCAAGAAAACTGTCCTTAATTCAGATTTTCTATGTCAATTTGAGAAAATTGAATTTTTATAAGTAGTACTAGATTAAATTATATCCATATTATTTTAAATTTAATATAATTATACTTATTTTTTTAATTTTAAAAATATTTGATGACATTCTTTTTATATATATTCATTTTCTTTTCTCCTTTTTAAATATACATTCATTTTTATTATTTCAAAAAAATCATGATGATGAATGTATACCTTTGAAAATAAAAATAATGTAAGCATAATTATACTAAATTTTAATGAAATAAATTTAATTTATCCCAAGTATATATGTCGCTTATTGAATTAATTTTATAAATTACAATGTAAAAATTCTTATACTAAAAGAAAAAAGCTTAAATTTTAAAGAAACAAATTTAAATTCTTATATTTTAAACATACATTTACATTCCTTATTTAAAAAGAATAAGAGATATAAATATATATTTTTAAAAATAATAAATAATGTAAATATGATTACACTAAATTAAAAAAATAAATATAATTTGTCCTAAGTATTATTATTGCTAATCGAATTAACTTTATAAACTACAATGTAATAATTCTTATATTGAAAGAAAAAAGTTTAAAATTTAAAGAAACTGCACTTAGTACCCTAATTTTAGGAGTCAAATTAAGTACAATGTCCTATTTTAATAATAAATATATACAACAGCCCAACTTGGTAATTGTAGACTGGATAATTTGCAAGCAAAGGACATACAAATATGATTGGAAAATCCTATTTTATTCTTACTAAAATACTGATAAGCCACCAACAGACAAAATCATTTCATGGCCTCCATGATTTCCACCATGCAATTAGAATACTTTTATATAATTTTATCACAATAATGCATTTGGACTCCAGAAATAATGGAGCTTCATAGACATTAAAATGCACAGCGTCATCCTACTAAGAAGACAAAGCTACTGATATGTTTAATCTCATGTACACTCTTTCACGCACAGCACATGCATGCAATTTAAATTCAATCAAACACATTTATTTTCAAATAAAAATAAAAACTAGATTGATTTAAATTTTACAAGTGTAAATATAATATAAAATTTTTCTAATTTTTATCTTTTGTGTGGCATGGTATATACCTTAATTTTTTTTAATGAGATTATATGAAGAAATTGTCCATAACTCGATTTTGTTCTACTTATATGGAAACATAATGAAGTCATAATTAATTAACATTTTGTTGACGGTGAAATTTGATCAACAAATATTAATTCAGAATAATCTCAAGTTGCATGTTAAAGAAGTAAACTAAATCAAGAGAAAAAAGAAGAGGAATGAAGGAAGAACAACAAACATCAAAAGTTTTTATGTAATTCGATTCGATTAAATTTAAACAGTATCAAACCTTACGTTTATGGTGAAATTTTATTGTTGATAATGTATTGCTTACAGAGAGTGGGAGTCACCATCACTTCTCTTGGAGGAGGAGCAGAGAGCTCTTCTTTTACAATAGTTCTTTTCTCAATTTTTTTTTCTCTTCTCCTGAAGTAATTACAATGATCTTATTAAATATTATAAATCAAAAAATTTAAAAGTTTTATCAATCATTAAAAATTAGGTTTTTTTAATAATAATATAATAATTCACTTAATATAAATATAATAATGCCTTAAATTCAAACTTATGATATTTAAGAAGAAAATTTTTAAAATAATATCGAATGCTACGGTACCATTAAAATATTGATAAATCACATTGATTTTAACATAAATTTAGTAAATATTCTTCGTGTGAGAATAGCACAATACTATACTAGGGAATAATTAGGATGAGAAGGAAAAGAAAGACAACAATGTTATAGTTGAATTGAAGAGAATGGATGTGAAAGAGTGAGATAGGATGATTATATTATCACACTTTAGAACTTTTGACTAAGGAGAAGAAGATAATGAAGTTTTATAATTAATCTCTCCAACTTCTTTAAAATTTTTCAATACTCTTTCTTTTTTTATTCCTTTAATTTAGAGGGTTTTGAAAAGTTTTTTAAATATCTAAATGAGAGAAAAGCAAGTTATCTTTTAACCATTTGTTTTCCTACATTTCTTTACCTTGTATATCTTCTCTTATTATTTTCCTTTCCTTCTCTTTCTAATTCTCAAACAAACCCATAAGAGAATATGAAAAATAAGAAAAAGGAAAAAATTGAAGATTAATTGATAACTTTCTTTTACCTCATATAGATATTTAGAAAATCATTTAAACTTATTTAAATTGAAGAATCATAAAAAGATAAATATTAGAGAGTGTTAGTAGATTTTGAAATATTAGTCATAAATTTTAATTTTCCTCTCCTTTTTAATAAAAACTTCAAAAATGAAAGAAATTAAGTCATAACCTCTCATTTCTTCCTTTTTTTTTTTTCCATTCTCTCGTATCAAAACATCAAATATAAGAGATGTCGCGTTGTCTATTTTAAATAACACCTCTTAACACAGAACGATGAAGAATGCCTATTAAGCCTCTCCCCAATATTATGTTTAGATCGGGAAAATTAAGGATAAAAAGATTATATATATCATAATATTATTTTAGTAGTTTTAATTATGAAGGGTAGATAATTGCAGTTTATAATTAATCCTTAAATATTTTTCAATTTTTTTAGAATTCTCTAAAATATATTTTTTATTTTTCTAATTTAACATATTTTTTAAAAGTTTCTTAAACATACAAATAAAAACAGGGAACATTTTTCTTAACTATCTATTCTTTTTTTTTTTCTTTCATTTTATTTTAATTTCTTTTCCTCTCTCCTTGAGTTCCAAATGTATCAGAATATTATAAGTATAAAAGCACAATTACATATCTACCCATTGATAATGTCAATGATAATAATTGCACAAGAAATAGTCACATAAATGAAAATTACTTCTATATACCAAATCAGAAGCTTAAAAAATAGTTATATGTGAAATACTTACATAATAAGGTAATGCTTTCATACGCGACTATATATTTTTACATCTCTTATCAAAATTTATATTTTTAACAAAGGAAAATTTTAACTTTTTTATAACTTTAATTAACGAAATTATATTTTTTTGATACTTATTAAATACAAATATATACAAGATTTGTAACGTTTAACATATGTTTATTTTTTAAAATTATAAAATTTTTCATAAAACTTACAAAAATATTATACAGAAAATGCATATAAAAACATTACAAATACTTAAAACTGACTCAGATAATTTTTTTGGGTGTAATGTTGGCACAAAATTTTAAACCTAAAACTTCTTATAAATTAGTCAAACTATTCACTACTAATTTACTCCTAGTGGTTCATTCAGAGAATCAATTTCATTTAAAATGAATGCAAGTTGATAAGAACAATATTTGATTACTAAATTTTTTTAAAATAAACTATATTTTTTTATTAATTATTAACCCATTATTGTTCATAAAAAAAACTGGACAAAATATGAATAATAAGTGACTTGAAATGAAAAAAAAAAAACCTAATTTAAATCCTATTACCTAGGAATATTATAAAACTGAGTAAAGGCCACATGCGTGGCAATTGAGTAAATTAAATAATATAATTATTACAAGTACCCTGGTTCATGATTTTCTCCACCAGACTCACCAGTGACCTCAAACCCTATATATACACGCCGATGTTCAGCAGTTTCTGTGTACAAAAACAAGAGAGAGAGAGGAACTAGGACTAGAGAGAGACTATAAAAAGAAGACGACATGTATAGAGTCAATAGTGAATAGTCACAACAGTTGCGTAGAGGGTGACTGCCACAAAGCGAGAGATAGAGAGAGTGAGAAGGAAAAGTCTTAACTTCACACACACCTCTCTTCATAACCTTTCTCTTTCTTTTTACAGTACTTATACTGTGCAGGCAGGTTGGATTTTATTTTCTATGTGGGTGTGAGAAAAGTCTCTTTCAAAAAGGAAAAAAAACATTGAGAGATTTAGAAGAAAAATGGGAAGAAAACTAACTTCTCTATTCTGCTTATGATGATTTCCTGGAAAAGAATTCTCTCTCGCTGGAAAAAGGAAAAGATAATCTGTGCTTTCCTGTGTTTGATTTTCTTTTGGGAGTAGTGCTTTACCAGATTTGTGTGGATATGAGATCTTCAATCGCTTTCTCATCCCTGACTCTCATGAAGACAGTGACACTTCTTTTCTCTCTCTTCTCTTCTCTTCTCTTTGCTTTGGTTATTGCTGCTTTAACACTACTTCTCTTCCGTGTTTTCTGCTGCCTTTAACTCTTCATTTCTTTGCATTTTCTGCTTTTGTTTTTCTTCGATTTTTCCTATATTTAATTACTTGTTGGTCATCTTCTACTTCATATTTTTTCTTTACCCTTTTTCTCTGCCGTTGGTTTCTTTTGCTTTCAGCAGTGCTACTGATAGTTCCTTGCTTGAAGCTTCGGATTCTGAGTTTGAGTTTTATGCAACTTTTTAAGAACGGTAAAGCGGTGAGTACTTGAAGATGTAATTAATTTTGGTTAGATACTTAAGTTGATTCCATGATATGACACAATAAGATATATTCCTATTAATTTTCTGCGTGGTATTCTTATTGCACCTGTGTTATTCTGTTCAAAGAAATCTCATCTTTGATTTTTGCATAATGATCTCATTATCTGCAGTGAATGATACTTGTGTTCTTAATAAATCAGTTTAGGACACTATTTTCTCTGTGAATAAGGAGTATTTTCCGAGGAAATTAACAAAATTGTAATTTTCTCCATTAATGGTGTTCTTAGCTAGCTTTAAGATTTAGGGTTAGGGTTCTTTCAAGAATCGTTTCTCAATGTTTCAATTTCAGAAGTCAATTACATTACAATTTTAGAATTGAATTGGTATGATCCAAAATTGATGTGAAATTTATTCCTTTTCTTTGTATATTAGAGATTAGAGTAACTTGGAATGCCTAGTTTTCAAAATTCTGATATTGGATGAATTTTAATGCTCTGCAAAATGTGAAAAATTTCCAAGAAAAAGTAATAGATTTGCTATAGACTTGCAGGTTTTAAGTGTCAGAACTTGGTGATCTAGTTTGTGTATATCAATTATTCTTTAGTCTATTAAATTGCAAAAAATTTATTAGACTGTGAAAGTAGCCAAGATGCTTCATCAATAATTGTGGGTTAAATCATGGATGATAATTCCTTCCTTTACAATGTTTTGGTTGTCCTGGATCAATTTGTTTGCTTGTTGCAAGTCATATGCATCAATGAAAAGATTTGAGACATTCTACCCTGGTTAATTAACTATTCTAAGCATTATTAATTTGTAATCATCTTTAATTATTATCTGAATCTGGCGTTCAAGCAAGGCCAGTTTGGAACACTAATATATATAATTTGATGTATTATGAGGAATGGTTTAAGAGAGCTTCCTCCAGTCCACTCATGGATGGGCAAAGGGTTTGAATTAGCTGCTGACTCATTCATTCAAACACAATAGAAGAGGCTTCATGATATGCTATTGTGAATGTGTGAATGATGCAGGAGGTAAATTTCATCCTTCACTTGTCTGTGCTTGGACTGAAGGGAGCTCCCTTTTACCCTTTATATCTTTATTTTCATTTTATTTTTTGTGCGTTTGCTCAATGCATGTTGTTCTCCTTCTCACTTTAGGTAAAGTGTCTTTATTGTGCCATTTTTTATCTTTGCATGGAAATTTTCTTTAATTTCATCTTTGCATTATTGATGATTTGAATACACCAACCTTTGTTTATGTTTACTGCTTTACCTCACCAATTTGTTGTTGATGGTTTGCTTTAGATCATCATTCATTTAAATGTAATCTTAGGCATGATTTTCTTGTCCTTTATCTTCACATACCTGCAAATTGTTTATTCTCTTTTTTTTTTTTTTTTTCCTTGCTTCAAATCATCAAATGTATGTATTTGGTGGATTCCCTATTTATACTCAGTGTCTAGGGTTGCAAAGAAAAAAAGAGAGCAAATAAAATTGTGTCAATGATTTATTTTTTCTAATGTGTTTTGTATTTTGGGGTTGAATTGGATCCTCATTGCCTTTAATTTCCAGTCTGGTAGTCTTGGTACCTATTAGTGCTAGGAGATTCTCTCTATCTTCAGCCAGACTGATACATATATAACCTATTTTATAGAATATGTGTTATCTTTTCTTGATTATTTTATGGATCTTCTGAAAAGATTTGCTCTTGCTGATCTGGAAATCTAAACTTTAGCCAGTTAAAACAATTATGCACACTTCAAGTTGGTACTGGCATATATAAATGTACAGATCTGTTTCTAGTGGTAATGGTACTGCACCTGGGTTATTAACCAGCAGGTACTGCAGAAGAATTTATTTTATGGTGAACACCACTACAGAAGGATGCCTACAAGATAAGTGTGCCCTAAACTCGTGGGCTGTTTATCCTCTTTCAACAACACCCATTTGACTATATATTAAGTGGTAAAATGCACCCACCCTATCAATGCCCACATTTATAGTTACTTTCATGGGTCACTATGTAGACTTAGTGTAGTCTAGCGCCTACCTGAATGAATGAATAAAAGTGCTAATTTGCAGTTCATGAAGTCCTTCACAATATCCCTCCACTCAATCTGACGAAATTTGAATTTAACTGATTTTATCTATTTTTAATAAAATTTTTACTTTTTATCTTTCACTTTCACATTTTCTTCCATTCTCTGAAGCCTATTCTTACTTCTAATACATTCTGGCACAAAGCAATTGGGACTCAGAATTAGTTGTTTTGTAAGGGGATGTGGAAATTAGAGTGGATATTAGGGAGTGCGAGAATATTTATTGATCTTGATAAATCAGGTCAAGAGTTAGTTTGAATTGTTAACAAAACCAGAATAAAGGAGTGTGAAGTGCTAGTAGCAGTATTGGTCTGTTAAAAAAATGATGATATGTACACATGTTTTTCTTGGACACAAACCCTACACAAGCCAGGTTTGGTCATTATAATAGGAATCAGTCACATAATGATTGTAAGAAGTTTGTGTAAAAAATTTAATTACGGTCAATACAATATAACTCTCACAAATGATATTGGGTAAGGAAATGAGAGTAATGGATGGGTAATTGTGTGGTAGCTGGCCAAGGACTGAGATACCACATAAAAGAAACATGCCGACATTGATTGTAGTGTGTCGGTCACTTTATTCCCAAAACACAAACAAAAGTTAACTTTGGCCAAGTAAACACGACCTGTCCACATCTCATAACATTACCCCCACATTCTTACACCAGAAACCAGTGATTGGCAACAAATTTGCAGGGAAAAAAAAAATACACACTCATACTCATTTTGATGTGTCAATATCAGGTACGTGAACTGAGGCCTAAGGAGTGAGCTTTTGACAGAACAACCATAATGATGTAGAAGAAAGAAGCAAGGAAGCAACCTTGGACTTACTGGACAATGCATTAAAAAAATATTATTGCTGTCATTGTATCTTTCTTTGCTAGAATTTGTTTGTCTAGGTTGAACTGAACTTCTTGTCAAAATATTATTTCTGCTGATAAATCAAAGTTACTGGACTAGTGCGAACAGTTTTGCAGCGCCTGAGATTCGTGGCATTTGTTATCAGAAACCTGCTTACTGGGGTCTGAGCCTTGAGGTTGGAACTTGGACCTAAGCTATAACGTTCTAGTTTTGTGTTGGCTTTTGTGAGACCTAGCTATAGTTCCCCAAAAAGCATAGAGAAAAGGAAGGAGTTGATGAGGTTATTTTCTTCTACTTGACAATATAATAATGTGGTATAGATGTGGATGTTGATTAGAGTAATGCTATATGTGTTGACAAATTTTCTTATACAACATTTGATTTTAACTTATTCTAATTATTTATTAATCTTAATTGACGCATCTACCATAGTATTGACAGTGGTAATGTTATTATTGTAATAGATTTTGTGACCTTTATTTTTCGCAATTTTAATCAACAATGGTTGTATATTTTTACATTAGTTTATAATTTTGTTAGTGGTGATTATAACTATAAATTAAGACTAAGATATCTAATATTATAGATGGGGAATTGTTATATAATTTAAATTCTCGAGAGTGAATGTTTTTACTAATGAATTTCTTCCTTAATATATATGAATTTTTTTTATGTATTTATTTTAAAATTTCAATATAATATATATATGTATATTAATTCAAACTCTGTAGAATTACCTTGTGGAGTACAATGTTTACCATTTTGAAGGTTGAACTCAGGTCTGAAGAGTACCATATTTGGTATATTAGGTTGTCTTTAGGGTTTTAAAGTTGTTTGGGCAAACCCCCTTTTCTTCTTTTCCTGAGCCAATACTTCCAAAAGGTAATATAATATTTGAATACTTTTTTGCATGTGTAAACTTGAAAGAACTGAACTGAACTCTCTTAAACTAAGTTTCTTTAATGGGTTCGAGATTCAAGTACAATTGAACTGGATCTCTTGCTTTTTTTTAACCTAATATTTAATAGTAGATATTTCGAGAAATGGGCATGCCATGGGGACTTCTTTTCAGTAGTAAAATATAAGTTCCCTTAAATCTGAAGTTGATTTTGCCGACCCTTTTCTGTGTACTTGTTAGAATCTGCTCATTTTTTATTCTGCTGTTGATATGTCATTCTTATAATGCAGGACCACACATCCTGGTTGTATTTGTTTGTCAGTTCTCTTAAACTTTCTTTTTCTTAAAATTATCTGCATGGCACGTGTTTGAAACCCATTTGCCAAATGATTTCTTCATGACTTCAGAAAACATGGGGTGAGGTTTGATATAAAATGGACACTTGATGCATTTGGTGTCATTTTGAATCTTGATTCAAAATGATGTATCTAGCTAGGATTCAGGGGGCCAAAGTTGGAGTTAATGATAAAAATAATCAAATTATTTAAAAAAATTAATATATCAAATATTTTTTGATGAAAAGAAGTATTAGGGGCCAAAAAAAAAGAATCAAATTTACAAATAACATATACATATTCTCCAAGTATATTATTCAATTATAAGTAATATAAAAGTACATGTGTGTGTATGCATATTGTGGGGGACAAGAGAAAAACATTGCATTTCCATAAAAATATGTACACAGGGTTTGTGAAGAAAGCCAGAGGTGTGGGGAAGCTTGGCCCCTTCAATGTGTCACCAACTATGAATGCCCTTATTCTATATTCAGCCCAGAAGTGAGTTTAGAGCTTCATCACAAGAATGCATGCATGCATGCTGGAATTTGAATGGAAGAAGTGAAGTATTTTTATGGGTGTGCAAGTGGGTTTGCTGAAACTGGTCTCAGAAGGCCATGGCAATTCTCAAAACATGCCACCAAGAGCTACCAGAGAAAAGCAAGACATCAGTCACTAAGGCCTCTAAACAAATACTGAAGGCTTCTACATTCCATATGCTAAACATTACTTTTGCTACTTGCTATTAAAGGTAGCAAAAGATCAATTAAGGACACAACACATGTGCCTTGCACTGTTGCTTGTTTCTTCCATTAATTGAACTCTCATGGCTACACTAAATGAGTCAATGCATGGACTTTCAAATAGTAAATTGGAATGCTCTACTTATATATGAAATCCACTTAATATGTAAGTTAAACATAATGTGTAATGTATAACTCCAACTACTGATGTATTTACTATGAAAGGATTATATTTTCCAACGGGTCTAAAAAAAAATCACAAAAGATTTGTCTTTACATTTGTGATCCTTTAATGGAGCATTATTACTAGGTTCAGTATCCTTTGGATTATACAGGCACCTTAATGGGGTAATGGTACCTAATATTGTCTTAAGATTTTTCTTTTCTTTAGTATCCTGCATTTGAATTTAGAATATTACATATGTGTTAAGTTACTTGTCATTCTTTCTACTAAAAAGAAATATCTCTAAATTGAAAGAAATGATTTTAGTAGTAAGGAAAGGATTCCGACTGAACTGCATGTTTTAAGGCTTTCCTTCCCGGATTTCTCATCCTTTTCTTGTTGTTTTGTTAGTATTCTCTGTATGTTCTTATCTTCGGGTAGATGAATCTAATATATGGTCTGTCATTTTTGGCTGGTTTCACTATTTTTTCCATATAAATGATGGTGACAACTCTAAGGATCTAAGTGGAGTACATTTAATACAAATAAAATGTGGGGCTAGGAAGTGGTCCAACTGAATTTGATAGCAAGTGGACAGTCAGTGAGATGCATGGTAAAAAAGGGGTTATAGTTTATTTATATCTCTTTGTTGCTTTTCACATATATAAGCTGTCTCGGTCATTCATATTCTTAATTTAGTGTGTAATGCTGATTTATGATTGGAGGGTTCAGAATCCAATTCAAAGAGTGCCAAACAACTAGAATGATGTAGATGATGATGAACTCACAAGAGTTAATACTTTCTGTCTGGTGTGCACTTCCTTGAACACCGAGTCTTTAGTGCTTATTGCTGCTTAAGTGCTCATATATATAGATTAATTTTCCAATAAGAAAAGAAACTGTGAACCAACTTCCCTTGGAAACTTACACAATCAACTGATTTTTTGTTGCCTTCTAAAGTATTGGAACAATTTTCATGGCAGGAATGGAGTATGTTGGCCTTTTTCTTAGTCAAAAACAAAACAAATTGACCTGAGGTTCTATTGCCGGGGGTTGATTCCACTGGCCTTTATGTTGCAAATAACAATGTTTCATCTAGAGAGACATGGTTATAAGTAATATTATTAAGTAAAAGAAATAGAATGCATTAATGTGTCAATTATAGATAATGTGTAATTAATAAGTAATTTAGTGTACATGACTTGAATACATCGAATATAACCAAATCTCTCTATGTTTCACTTCAAGACATAAGTAAAAGTGCTAGTGTCATGTGTCAAATTCTTCTAAAACTAATTAGATGTCCACATTTACCAGAAATCCAATGAATTTGTCCTTGTCATTTTTGGCAAGACAAAATGGATATGTCAGGCAAAATAAAGCTCAATGTAAATTATTCATACATAACTTAATTGGGGTCTGAGTACCCCAACTTGAATGCGAAGCGGTAAGGTGCTAAGTCCTTTTATCTTCACATACAATTGTCATAAATTTGACGATTTGTCTAGAGTAATTTCAAGTAGAAAGATGTTAAAACTCATTCCCTCGTTCAGCTAGTTTGGTTTAGGTCAAGTCATTGTGCAACCGCAAAAGAGTTGTGAAAGAATAAAAGTACAACTATCATTCCTTCGTCATTTTTCCATAATCTTGTATTAATAAAATGAATTTCAAATGCCATAAATATATAATTTGGGAAGAAAGCTTTGTATCATTTGCATAACTTCATTGCTTAAGGAAGCTTTAAACAAACATGCACCAGAAACAGCTAACTTTGTTCATGGAGGACCAGCCTCAGCCTCCCTCAATGTCCAACAAGCAAAGAAGCAGCAATTACAGCCAACCAAGAACAACTTTCATAGTTATTTGGTGGAAAGCATTATAAAACCGCTGGGGTGTTCCTGAGAAGAAAATATGGTAACACATATTCCAAAAGGGTAGCATTGGTGAATTATATTGCAGTGGGATTAGAATGAGATTTCATAGGAGAGGACTTGTTGAAATTTGATCTTGGAAGTTGGCTTTCAGATGTTGAAGATCATAAAGCTCTAGCCATCTACTATTTCCTTGACCTAATTGCTTGCGGCTTTGTGATCCTGAAACCACCCTCAACAAGATTCACCATGTTTGTTCTGTGAGTTTCTTCATGATGTAGTATTAAAACATTAGTTACACTAAATTTTTTGTACAAATTATTACTCAGTATGTACCTAAAAGAATCTAAACAGATGAAACTAGTTTAAATCAAATTGTAACATATGTAAACTGAAAGTTAGGTTGTTAGAAAAAAATAAATTCACTCAGCAGCACTATATGCATTATGATAGGCCTATAATTCTGCACTTCTTTGGCTTCCAAAGCTGTCTTTATGTTATCTAGGATGGAAGTTAGTTGAATTTTTTTAGGATTTTGTAATGGATTTTAGGCTCTTGTTGGGATGCAGCCAATGGCAAGGTGGTATTTTCTACCTGAAGTTGATTACAGATTGGAAGCACTGCCACCAGATGCCAAAGGACTGGTGGTGTGGATGTGTGGATAAGTGAAGCCAGGGTGTGCATGATAACATTACTACAAGTCAATTAGATACACACTGTTATGGTCTGTTTTGACAGGAAAAAAAAAAAAAAGATGACTGCCTATTCCATTTCCTTCCCCACTCCATTTTCTCTGCGCCCAAACAAACCATTAAGCACAGGTACAATAGCACCGCAAATTCACTGTTTTTGGCATTGACAGGTCCTTCCAAAGGCAGAATTGCAGTTTCTTGCTCTGCTGCCTACTCTTGGGCCTAAAGTGAGGGTCATTGCTGAATTTGGAAACTGGTAGAATTCCGCATCTTTTTAACTGTATATGTTTTTATTGTGTGAAGGGATTTTCAATAACTGCAATGCCCCAGTAGTCCAGTTCTCAGACTTATATTATCTATAGCAAGTTTAGCGAATTCGTAGAAATTTTTTAGTTGTCAGATAGTTTCATACCATATTTGAACACAAGATAATAAAGAGAATAACAAATAAGCAAACTTCGTTATCATCTGAGCCAAGATTGTTGATTTTTTTTATCTGTATCTTTACTCTCGGTTACTTAACCCTCTAAGTCAACATTGCTGAATTCACCTGAATTCAATATTCATATTGCTCACTTACTCTTACAAGATATCGTTATCATGTTCATGTAACGAAATTCTACATTTTTGCAGGAGAAAGTTTGTGTGGAAGCCACTAAAAGAAATTGCAGGACTAACCACTGAGGCAGCTTGATCTTACTGCATATCATCACTGAATCTCCAGCGCTCAGGAAAGTCAAAAGTCATATACTTTCTTACTTTCATGATGCACTGCCAAGGATAGAACAGACCAAAAATATAGGGAAGAAAAAGTCATCAAAATTGTAAGTGTTTTGTAATTGAAACTTATCCGAAAAGAAAATAGAATAATGTTAATTGTACAAATCCTATTTTCACACTAAGCACACAAGTTGAGAGCATCTGTGAAAATAGAACAAGTACAAGAAGATTTGTTTGAGAAATAAAAATAGAAAGAGACTGAATCACAATATTACAGTCTTGTGAGTTTCACACTTATATGATCGACATAAAAAAATATTTCATCATTTTGGTGGCAAAGTCTAAACTTGGACCGCTTCATTTGCAATCAAAGTCCACGCTAGTAGCCTCTTGTCTTAATGTCAAATTGTAATAACCATATAAAAAAGATCTAGAGCTGGTTGAGATTAATGCTACGTAACAAACTTTCGAAGCTTCCTCCTATTGCTTTTGGATGGTCCAACGTGAAACTCTCTGCAATTCTAGCGGAAGTTCTGAATGATTGTAAGTGATCCCAGCATATTCTCTTCTTCTATCATTTTAATTTAATATTTTAAGGATAAATCTTTGTGTGTACTCAAAAAATTGTTTTTATAAGTTTTTACGAAAGTTTAACATAAAAATTTTAATTAATTTATATTAGAAAGATGTAAGGATAGTGGAAGAAGTTGTGAAATTATGATTATAAATCTTATCGACATGATTGTGTAATCTTGATGTTATAATAATTTTTTTTTATTTATGATTTTTTTTCTTAAGAAACATTTGGTTCATAGCATTATACATTTTCAAGAATGTTATAATATTATAATTTAATTAATTTATATATTTTTTGAATTCTTGCTAAATTTTTAAAAATATTCTCATAAAAAATGGATGGTTATTGAAAAGTGATTTGGCAATAATGATCAACGTTGGAAGTTGATTGGTTAATGATGATTAACAATGGTCAACAATTATGAGTGATGGTGGGTATTAGTTAATGATGTTAGGTAATGATGATGGTTTAAGATAATAAGATATTAATAGAAGGATGTGTAAAATGATATTTTAAAAATATTTTCATATCATAAAAATAAAAGATACTCACCTCCCTAATAAATATTTTGAAGAAATAGAGTCAAAAAATTTTAAAAAATGTGCATATTTCTATATATATTTTTCTTAATTGTGAACTAAATACAAAAAAGATTGGATTCATTTACAATATCTCTGAATGTGAAAAAGATTTCACAAATCAAAGGTATTTTTTCATGTTGAATATTGTTTGTGCTGTTATTTTACTCTGATACTTAATGCTTGGTTCGGATAAATTTTTTTTTTTTTCCGAACATGAGGTCTTCTTGTAATACCTAAAATTTTTAATAAATATATTTAAACTCCGGAAGAGAGCAATTATCAATAGAAGTCTGTGGTCTTGCATGTCACAACACAATCCACCAACTCAGTTATCAAGTTCTATAATGCATTGACATTATGCCAAACAAAGACTTTGAGCTGAAAATGAAAGTTGATTTTAATTTCTAATAGTTTCAAAAGGATTAACAAAATAATTAAGTAAAAGATAAAATAGATAGTGCAGTCAAAATTGGCTAAATTTCAAATTATAGTTGTTTCAATTTTCAGGTTACCAAAATTTGACCTTTGCTCATATTTTTGAAATGGTGCCAAACTAACTGAGGCCACCATTCATTGCTTGAAGGCCAAACTCATCAGATGGAACTCTTGTGACATTCATCAACCGAATACCTTTCTCTTATCCCTTTTGATTTAAATCCTTTCCTCAAAGCAGGAAAATGATAAATTGGTGCCATTATTTGTGCATGCATTGTCATATAAATAAATGGATTTATTGAATTTAGATTCAGTCAAGTTTATGTAAATGACAATTTAATATTAATGAATTTATTGTTTGTTTATATATATATTTTTTATCAATTTACATACATATGCAATTTTTTTATTATATATTTTTAACAGAGATAAATTTTATAATTTCATTAATATACAAGTCTAACAACCATTCCAGAGATAAATTGTTTATATATATATATATATATTTATCAATTTACATACATGTATGTACGTGGTGAGCCACGAGTGCTTTGACAGTAAAATGGGAGATTGTCTAAATATTGCGGACAAAAAACAAATTCATTTTACCTAATTCTTTTTATGGTTGCAAGAATGGGAGATTTTTCAATTCCTTTTTTAACGCTTTTTTTTTTTTTTTCAATTTCCAAACTCTTTTTCAAGATTTTTTTTTCTTCTATTTTTCTTATATCCTTGACTTAATTTACACTTTAACTTATATAATTAAAATCTATTTATGAGTTGTAGTTTGATCTACGATTTTCAGTTTCTTTTATGGAAATATTCTTTTGTTACTATATTATGTAAATGAAAATAAATTAATATTTTTTTTATTAAATAATATTCATTATTTCTACATTTTATATTTAATAAATTTTATTTACAATTAAATTATATTAGATATATGATAGATAAAATTGATATTTTTAATCGTTATTTTGATGTGTTTTAACAAAAGTTTGCCTCAAATTATTGTACGTCCAATCTATAAATATGACACCATATAATTTGGTCAATTCATGTGCCATGTTCTTTTCTTTAAAAAGTCTCGACAAAGTGTTTGGAAAAGGAAAAAGAAAAATGTGTTCAAAGAGGAATTGAATGTGTTTCATACGCAAGAAAGGAAGAAACTATGATATATATGAGAATACTTATTCTTTTAATGACGAGTAAATATGACCATTGATTTACTAATGTATCATAGTCTCCTATTTCTCACTTTTTATTTATTTTTGTTATCCCAAAGAAAGATTAACATAAAATTTTTATATATAATGAAATTCAGAATATATATTGAATCTATAAAAAAATCTTATATTTATTATTTTTCAACGTAATACACGAATGATAAAAAAAAATTGAAAGATATTAATCCTATTTAAACAATAGAATCTCACTCACCTATTAGATCACTAACTCATATTTTAGCAATTAAGCTACTAATGATGGCCACTTACTTAATGCCCCAAAAACCATTACTATAAATAAGGTCATTTTCCTTTGATCAAATAAGAATTTGCATGAGAGAGAGAAGAAGTGAAACAACAAATATATAGTTATAAGAATGAGTTCTTTGGGCATGAAAAGCCAATTGATTGGTTCCCATTTCTTCATATCCATTCTAATAATTCTTGGTTTTGTTGGATTTTTGCTTCGTCTGTACAATGCTTTGGTGAAGAAGCCAGAGAGGCTTCGCTCTAAGCTAAGGAAGCAAGGTATCAGTGGGCCAACACCAACACTGCTGCTTGGAAATATAAGAGAAATAAAGAAAGCTCGCTCTTCTTCTATCACAGCAAAGCCTCCTTCTTCTGATCCTCCTTCCTCTCATGACTCTGCTTCTGCGCTCTTTCCCTTCTTTCAGAAATGGAGCAAGCAATATGGTATAAATATTACTTTAACCATGCATATATTTTTTGTAATCTGTAGAACATAGTTAGTGTGGTTACATATAATAGTTGTGGTTAGGTTACGATTTATAAAATTACGGATAATTACAATCATTGTAAAGTAAAAATTAGGATGATCAAACTCAACGTAACAATAATATTATGATTATAACCATAATTTAATAATATCTATTTAATTAAAATATATTGATTCTTCATCGTCATTATAATCATTGTGAATATAAGAACTAGTACTATACGATGGGTTACATGTAGTTCTGATTTCTATAGTTTTAAAATTATTGCAATTCCTAGTTTTAACATTGGATTATTTAGTTCTTATTTTGATGATATGACTCATGTTATTTCACTACTCATATTTTGTGCAAACAGGTCAAGTATTCATGTTTTCTCTTGGAAACACACAAATATTATATGTGAATCAACCTGATATAGTGAGAGAGATCACCACATGCACAACTTTGGACTTGGGGAAGCCTTCATATCAGCAGAAAGAGAGAGGGGCTTTGCTGGGTCAGGGCATCTTAACTTCAAATGGGATGAAATGGGCACATCAAAGAAAAATTCTTGCTCCAGAATTATACATAGACAAGGTTAAGGTACGAAAAGTTCAGAATAATATTATCTGCACTTCCTCTATTTACACTTACTTATATTACACAATCTGTGTTATCCTACTCCAATCTATTCTTAAAAAAAGTAAAGTCAATTTGATCCAAATTATGGCATGTGAATAGGGGGTGATGAAAATTTTGAATAGATGATATTTTTATTTACATCTTTACTTACCAATTGTTTATCTTATATTCTTCCAAGGGAATGATAAACATAATCAGTGAGTCTGCTATTTCTTTGCTTGACTCTTGGAGTGGCAGAATAAAGGTAGAAGGTGGAATTGCAGATATACAAATTGATGAGTTCATGAGAACTTTCTCTGGGGATGTTATTTCAAGAGCATGCTTTGGAAGCAATTATTCTAAGGGGAAAGAAATTTTCTTGAAACTCAGAGCTCTCCAAGAAATTATGTCCAAGAAAGTTTTGTCCACTGGCATCCCTGGCATGAGGTATAAAACAGTTATGCTTTGTCTAAGCTATTAGAAAATTCTGAAAATGCTTAAACACAATTTTTCTCCCACAACTACCTCACAACCAGAGAAAAGGTGGGTCCTGCATCAACAAATGGATCCCACCCTCTTTATGGCTGTGAGCCAGTTGTGAGAGATAGTGATACAAAACGATTGAGTGAAGTACTATTATTGGAATACCAAAATAGCCATTGTCCTCTCTCATGTCTCAGTATACTCACATGCACACGTTTCAGATATCTTCCCACAAAGACCAACAGAGAAGCATGGGCACTAGAAAGGGAAGTGAGGAATTTGATTATGCAGGTGGTGAAGGATAGAAAGGAGAATGCCCATGAGAAGGATCTGCTGCAGATGGTTCTAGAGGGTGCTAAGGATAGTGACCTTAGCCAAGAGGACACTGATTCCTTCGTAGTTGATAATTGCAAAAATGTATACTTGGCAGGGTTTGAGACCACTGCAGTTGCTGCTACATGGTCACTCATGTTGCTGGCCTCAAATCAAGAGTGGCAAAGCCGAGTTCGTGCTGAGGTACTAGAAATTTGCCAGGGCAGAATACCAGATTCTGATATGCTGCGCAAGATGAAGCAGGTACATATTTGATCCATTCGGTACCCAATTACAACATATCGCATTCTTGTAAAGAAATTTGACAAATTAAAATTAGAGTGATGGTAGTTATACTCAGTTTGGTTCACTGAGTCTCACTCATCACATATTTAACAGAATCTGACAAAATCTTACAGCCACATGAAACATAGAACAAACCATAACTTCCATTTTACTTTGACAGCTAACAATGGTGATTCATGAATCTTTGCGGCTATATCCTCCAGTGCCAATAGTTTCAAGGGAAGCCTTCAAGGACATGAAATTTGGAGACATTGAAGTCCCAAAGGGTGTGAATCTTTGGACAGTGGTAGTGAATGCTCATACAGATGCAGATACATGGGGGCCTGATGCCTGCCAATTCAACCCAAATAGGTTTGCAAATGGAATCACAGGTGCTTGTAAGCTGCCCCACTTGTATATGCCATTTGGGGTAGGGCCAAGAGTGTGTATTGGACAGCATTTGGCCATGTTTGAACTTAAGATGCTCATATCTCTCATTTTGTCCAAGTTTTCTATCTCACTGTCCCCTAATTACATCCATTCACCAAGTCTTAAGCTGGTTATAGAGCCTGAATATGGAGTTAATCTCTTGGTGAAGAAGCTGTGAAATGCTTGCTCAAGAGTACTATATCAAGAAAGGGATGAATGAAAAGGCATTTTTGGTGGAGCAGATCATATAGGATTTGGAACCAAAATTGCCATTATTTTCTGAGCCATAAGATTTATAAGGCAGAGCTGTGGCTTCCTTGTTTGCTCATTAGAATTTGTTCAGTGTTCTATAAACTGTTTGTTTTTGTACTTCATGCATACCCATTTAGTAATGAATAAGATACAATCTTATTTTCATGTGTGTCCTCATATAATCATTGATTTATTCATTTTTGTATAAGCTACATCTCTTGGCAGGTTTATGCCAAAATTTGTGGCATTTTGTTTTTTGAATTGTAATTGTTAAGTTAAAATTATGTCATCCATTGTTTTTTTTGCTTCAAGTCACTAACTTAAGCTATCAGTGTTTAGAAAATGGAAAATTTCTAATATACGTTGTGAGTAAATGAAAATTCTTATTTTAATAAAAGAGAAATAGGCAAAAAATTAAAAGAAAGACACAAGTAAATTTCCAAAAAATAAACCTCCTTAATATCTTTAAGTCTATTTCTCTGTTGATGGAGTAAAATCTCCATTTACTTATTAAACATATTAAATTGTCTACATTTTGTGTGTAATCTGTGGGATTTGGTGTAAAATTAGTATCACTTTGTGCTAAAACATGCCCTAAGTTTTTTCCAATAACTACTTCGATTTTAGATATTTGTTTCTATGGTGTAGTTCTAGAAAACACAGTATAGAAATTTTACATTTATTGACATTGTGCTTGCACAGTATTATAATTTGTCGTTATAATATTAAACAAGTTATATCAAAATATTTATTGTAATAACATACTAGTTTTTAATCATACTATTATTACAATAAATATTATTACTATCACAATTATTTATTTTTAAATTTCATAGATTATTCAACTTACTAATTTATACTATCAAATTATTATTGTCTATAATGTCACGTTAGTTAATTAATTAATTAATACAATCATGTGCAAAATTTATAATACACTCAATTAAACCAATTCCCACCCCAGCTGTCTCGTCCATCCTTTCATTCTTAGCATTAAAATAATGACAATCAACTCTCCACGCTTTAGTATGATTATAAATATTTCCCTTTGAACAAACAAGAATTTGCAAGTTATTACTTATTCTGCATCATCATTTACATCTGATTTTATATTATGGTCTGCAATCGTAATTTCACGTGTTTTTATTTTATTGTAGTTTTATTTATTTATAATTTTGTTGATGACAACATAACTGTAACAACAATTGAAACTTAAAAACATGCCACCGCCATTAACATATTCATGCTGTGAAGGATTAGAATTAGTACTGAACAATAAGTTCAATTGCAGTTTTGATCTATGTAGGGTTAAAATTAAATCAAAATTTAAATTATAGGGACTTCAGCTGTTTGATTTATCAGCTTTTGCTGATAAGTGGACTGTCTTCTTTTAAGCTTATGTAGGATGTAGATTTTAAGTAAGCTCAACATCAGACATCCACTACTGATAATTGTGTAAACAAGATCAAGTATTCATGTTTTCTCTTGGAAACACACAGATATTGTATGTGAACCAACCTGATATAGTGAGAGAGATCGCTACATGCGCAACCTTGGACTTGGGGAAGCCTTCATACCGGCACAAAGGGAGAGGGGCTTTGCTGGGTCAGGGCATATTAACTTCGTATGGGACTAAATGGGCATATCAAAGAAAAATTCTTACTCCAGAATTATACATGGAGAAGCTTAAGGTACGTAAAGTTTAGAATAAATGCAGAAGGTGGCACTGTAGATATACAAATTGATGAGTTCATGAGAACTTTCCCTGGGGATGTAATTTCAAAAGCATGCTTTGGAATCAACTAGTCCAAAGGGAAAGAAATTTTCTTAAAACTCAGAGCTATCCAACAAAAGTTTGCCCACTGGGATCCCTGGCTCTCAAGGACATGAAGTCTCGGGATATTGAAGCCACAAAGGGTGTGGTAGTGAGTTCTCATACTGATGCAGATACATGGGGGCCTGATGCCTGCCAATTCAACCCAAATAGGCTTGCAAATGGAATCACAGGTGCTTGTAAGCTGCTACATTTGTATATGCCATTTGGGGTTGGGCCAAGAGTGTGTGTCGTGGACAGAATTTGGCCGTAATTGAACTTAAGATACTGATATCTCTCATTTTGTCCAAGTTCTCTATCTTACTCTCCCCTAAGTACATCCATTCACCAAGTCTTAAACTGCTTATAGAGCCTGAATATGGAGTTAATCTCTTGGTGAAGAAGCCGTGAATTGTTTTCTTAAGAACATTAGATCAAGAAAGGAACGTGAGATTTAACAAGACAGAGTTTATGGTGTTCTATTGTTGGGAAATATCAGAACCAATTTCCCTTCTCTATGTGATTAAGATGAGCAATAAGAAAATAAAGAGAGTAAGTGAAGAAGAAA
>JANHAO010001599.1:0-32181 GCA_026873985.1 Saraca asoca
TTCAATTAGGACTATTATTTAAAGAATATCAAATAATAAAAATATAAATTTATTAAGTTTAATATTAAAAATTATTTAATATTATCTTAATATATAAATTTTAATATATTAAAATTATAATTTTAATATATATACATATACTAATTAATTATATATTATTTATTATATATTACTAGACTAACGGATTAATCTACCAAGCTAACCCAATAGCCCAATAGAATCAGGTTAATAGGCTAACCCAATAGCCCAATGAGTTAACACTTATCAGTCACAGGCGCTTATCGGGTTGGGTTATTTCGGGCCAGTCCCTTACCAGGTCGGGCCACTGTTGTCATTTTTCGTACCAGTCCCAATCCCAGACTAGGCAAAATTATACCAGTCTCATGCTAATCCGTTAAACCCAACCCATTTTGACACCTCTAGTTGCTGGTTTTTCTGCGGCAGATAGAGATAGAAAATTGGATTTTCAACTGTTCCGTTTTACTGAGATGCAGAAAAAATGCCCCCACTTATATGCATAATCACCTAATTTGCCATTATCTCTTTTTCTCTTTCTTATTTCCAACTGAAGTCTTTGATTTTCACAGGAACAGGTGGTAAAAGATGCTATACAATTTGTTGAATGAAATTGCATGCTTTTGTTACTTTTGTTCTAACATATTTTAATAATTGAAATTATTAATTGATTGAAATATATTAATAATAAAAAATTTATATAAAAATCAGTTTGTTTAATCTTTAAAAAATATTTTAAAATTTATAATTTTGGCAAAATTATTATTTTAATAAAAAATTTATATTTACTTTTTTTTTTTCAAGAATTCAAGTTATTTTTGTTATTTAGATAATTTATGTATTATGAATGTAATATGATATCTACAGTAAAATTATAATAGATGAAGTTGTATATTTCATATCTATATTTTATTTAATTTAGTTCTTTAAATGAAATGTAGTTGTAACCGTAGATTAAATGTAATATTTACATATTTCAATCAATATTATGCAATTTTATAATTTTTTCAATTTCTTTTACTTTTTATAAATTTTATTGTTATTTTTTCTTCTATTTCCTTTCCTCTTATTTTTCACTCAATCAATCAATGAAAAATCATTTTCTTTTCCTTTTCTTTCATTTTCTTTCCTTTCTTTTCTTTTCTCTCACTCAAGCAACGCGTTAATATTTGACATTTATAAAAGTATGTGCATAATATAATTTGATAAAGTTAAATTTTCTCAATTTAATTTAATTTTCTAAAATTAATTTCTCTTGTTATTAATTTATAATTGTAAGTTTTGGTCTTTATATTTTTTTTTAAATTTGCCTTTTTTTTTATTATTGTCCTAAAATCCTCAAACATTTTGAACTACATATGATCCATGTGCCTCATTATCTCATACGTCAATCCACGTGGCAAGTTATTATGACGTCGTAGATGGCATAATCCAAACGAGGCTTTTTTTTGTAAACTAAACGAGACATTTTGATGTGCGGATCCATTGGGGTGAAAATGAACCGATTAGTATTTTCAAGCTCTTTCAAAAAAACGGATGATTTAATAAATATATAAATTTGAATTAATTTTGTTTAGTAAATAAATTTAAAATTAAATTTGAGGAGTTGGATTTATTTATTTCATTTATCTTACTTATTTTAAAAATAAATAAATTTAATTAAAATATGTTGACGTCGGAATTTGATTCGTACGGAGAATCCCAGATTCCGGCCAACAGGGAGTGAATTCGCGGACCCGATGTTGCTTCCGAAATATAAGGGGAGGATGGGTGGAGGAGGAGAGAAAGAAAGAGGACGGAGGCAATGCTTTTAATATAGTTCGGCTAAATCCGGATGATACTGGACCCTACGTCCACAGCGGAGATTTTATTAATATCAAGAATTGTTTATACAGAGTATTGGCTTATAAGGTGCCAGCTTCTTCTTCCTTCTAACAAAGCTTTCTTATTTAAGGAAGGGAAGAATGAGACAAAATGATTACAAACTACAGTTGTGTTACATTAAGGTATAAATGGAAAAGATAGTAAAAGACTAAAATCCGGCTGTTATAGGATGTAGACTGCAGGATGGGTCCCTCCTGTCGGCTATGGACTTGTATTTGTAAGTGTCTGCCACTTGGTATGGTCTTAACGTGCAAAGTGTTCGTCATCTCAAGCTGGGGTTCCTAGATCGGGGTCGCTGTAGCGAGCCCAGTGCTGCTGTAGTGGAATAGCGGGTTCGGGCAGGATGGTTGACTGCTTGACGAGTTGATATCGGGGATGACCTCGCTGTGCCGCTTTTCGGCAATGAGCGAGGCAGTGCTCGGGGAGCAATCTTGGCGTCATGGATAACTTAGCTCTTGCTAGGCCCTCGTAGGCTCGAATTGACTTATTGCTCGAAGCTGATCTTTCCATATAACATAAGCCCCCCAACTCTAAGTTCGCTTGCGGACTGGGAGTTGTGGATTTTCGAGACTTTGTTTGTTTATGCTTCCAGTCAGAGTCCTTGCTTGACCGGAACTTCATTTCGGACTTCTTGTCTGTCTTTTCATCCTACTTCATACCATAATTTCTTCTGTTTGCCATTTTTGGCTATTGGCGTGGCGTTTCGTTGAATCTGGGTTGTTAAATTGAAATTGGCCAGACGTCTTTTAGATCTTTCGGTGGACCGAGTTGGTCTTTTTATACCCGTGGGGTTTTACTCTTTTCTGCCATAGGAGAGTCTGATGGAAGAGGCTGAAGAGCCTCCTGCATTTTTGTTGGCTTTGCTTCTGGTGAAGCTTGTCGAGGCATGGATGGTCTGTTGTAGAGTGTCGGGAGGCATGGATAGCCTGTTGCACGTGACTTCGCCGTAGGATCTATCTGACAGGCTCTTGGAGAGTCTTGTGCAGATCCTGAATTATTTCTACCCGGCATTGCTTGTGAGCTATTGCCTGGCTAATCAGCTTCTTACGACTTTTTGATTTACTCTGGGTCTGGCTCAGGTGGATACGCCAGAGGAATATAAGTAGGAGCAGCTGGAGGTCACTGTCCTTCTTGCAGGTGAGAGCTCACTGATCGGTGGCTGGCATTCTACTTTTGCAAGAATGGTAGTGCCAGGCCTTTAAGCTTCTTGCCTTTGTTTCTGCATTTCTCCTTCTGATGTAATTTTCCCTCATTGAGTGAGGTCTTTTTGCTGTATGAGCTTTTCTCTCTTTGAATGTTGTAATGGATGCTTCGTGCATCGTTATATGTAAATTTCTGATGATTAATAAAATTTCTCTTTGGCCAATCTGTCATGCTTTACCTTTTTGGTTGCTTAATCTGTTATGAGTAAGAGTGGGGTCACATGCAAGCTGCGCCTAAGAGATTTCGTTTGAGCTATGAGAATTCATTCGCATGAGAGCTACGATTTCCTGTCTGCATGCTAGCTGCGGGTGCTCAGTTGCATGAAAGCTGCAATTATTTTGTTTCAGCATCCTTGTGCTATAGTGGGCTGGTGACCTATCATTAAATTTGAGTGCATCGCCGAGGTAGGTTCTGGGGCCATCTCACCCTCGATCTTATTTTGTTGTGGTGAAGTGATAACTCGTCGCCAAGTAGAATCGCACATCTGTACCATAACAAGCTTGTAGCTCAGTGGGACAGCAAGCCTGTTGTTCAGTCTCGCAGTAAGCTTGTTGCTCAGCTCCACAGCAAGCTCGTTGCTCAGTGGTTGGGGAATTTGCACTCTTGGTCGCAGTTCATGAAATGTGGCTTGCTTTGGATGTATCGATGGGGTAGGCCTTGCACCGTCTCACCCCCGGATGAATCCTTGCAATGACGGAGTGAAGACTCTTGATCTAGATAATGCTTTTTTGGTCAATCGGTAATTTACATTGATTCAACATACAATAGTTGATACAACTAAATGTCATCGATGACAAGTGAATGTTATAGGATTAAAATATGGTTCTGATGGAGGGCTCAGGCTCTTAGGTGGTAACTCGCTGAGCCTGTTGAGCACATCGCTCTAGTGGCCTTACCACATAATCCTGCAATCGGCCTCTTCTAATGAGGTCTTCAATGGTATCTTTTAGTGCCCGACATTCTGAGGTGGTGTGTCCAGCCTCATTGTGGTAAGCGTAAAATCTGCTTTGGTTTCTGGACTTGATGGGCACCCTCATTGGTCTGGGCTTTCTGAAGTCCTTGTTGTGTCTTTCTATGATAAAGATTCTGTTCTGCGTATCTGACAGGATGCTGTAGCTTTTGAAGCGACCTCCGGGTCGCTGAGGCTTCGCCTTCTTCGCAAGATGAGGAGTGGGGTCGTCATAACTCTCACTGCCCCTCTTTTTGCTCGTGGTGGGACCACTGGGGCCCGCTTTATGCTTGGGATCCTCCATTCCGAAGGTTTCTTCCCATCTTATTTGTTTGGTAGCTCGCTCATAGAATTCAGTGGGGTCTCGAGCTGGGAACTTGTAGAGGCTTCGGTATAATTTTTTGTCTTTGCAAAGTCCCGTTGAGATCGCCATTAAGATACTTTCTTCCGAAGGATTCTCCATGGAGTTGGCCTCGTGCCTGAATCTGGCCACGTAGTCTTTGAGCGATTCATCCTTGCACTAGAAGATCATCGCAAGATGGCAAGGGGGCACAAGTTGTTTCTTCAGTGTCCGGTATTGATCAACGAATTTTCTTTGGCATTCTTCCCAACTATTGATGCTACTTGCCTAGAGGTTTTTAAACCATGTTCACAGTATACCTCCTAATGTAGCTAGGAAGACACGGCATTTGACCAGTGGGTTAGTTGTCTGGAGGTCCATCTGGATATTGAATGCATCCAAGTGATCGCTTGGGTCGCTGTTTTCGTCATACAGTGGAATCGCAGGCACCTTGAGTTTCTGTGAGAGAGGCTGCATTTCAATCTCCACAGAGAATGGCGAATTTTCCTCTTGGCGGCTTTGAGGCTGTGGGCATTCTTCTAGCTATTTGAGCTTGCGAAGGATTTCCTCCATTGTCCGATTCTGTGCCTCAAACTGAGGGGTGGAGCTTCCTGCTGGTTGCGAGCCCCCCAGTTGCTGACTATCACGATCTTCGTGAGTTTCCATCTGAGCCTCTTTACGAAGTTGTTGGAGCTGTGCCATAATTTCTTCTTGTCTTTGCGTGCTTTGAGCTTGGGCTTACACCAATGCCTTGACAATTTCATCCAGCTCTCTTACCATGCTCTCGAGCGCTAAACGGGGTTGAGCGGGCATTTGAGCCTCTTGATTTTCAGGAACAGCAATAGACTGTTGGTGAGCCCCCACAACAGGAGTGTCCGTCGGCTGGAGGGTTAGAGTGGCTGAGCTCCGAGTGGCTCTCCCTCTTGCCATTGTTAGGCTGCAGTGGGGACTTCAGAGACCAGATGGATCCCCACAGATGGCACCAAAGATGATGGTCGATATGAGCCTTGTCCACGTGCGAGGTATTGTCCGCTTTGGAGTATAATCCTTCGTGGCCCTCCTCACGATTTTGTCCCTTTGGGGGTGCAGGTCGCTACCCACCTTCTCCCCAAAAGGCGCCTCATCGTTTTAAGCTTGGCATGCCCCCGCCTTATAAGGCACGAGAACACCCGACTTCTCATCGATGTGAGACTTCTGCTCACCCCTACTTCTTTTTACTATCAACAAAATATAAATAATTTTATTTATTATTATAAAAAGATTCATCTTTAATTTTGTATATTTTAAATTTTTATTTAAAGATAAATTATCATTTTATTTTTAAATTATTTATATTATTAAATTTATATAAATTATGAAATTATTTAGCAAATCATTCTATTTAAAATAAATTAAATACTATATATTTAAAAGATATTATTCTATAAAAATAAATATAATATTTATAATTATAATATGATATTTAAAAATAATTATATTATATTATATATTTTTATATCAAGATATTATATATTAAATATAATACATATAATTATATTTATAATTATTATTTTTAAACAAGTTAGTATAAAATTAAATCATTAAGTTTTAAGAATCTTAAACACAATTTATTTATTAATCAACCTGATTTTTAATTTAAATTCATTTGTTTCTTTATTTTTTTAAACATTGTGTGAGTCCACCTCAAAATTAACAGACAGCTCAACTTACTTATGTCGCAAAGAAGAACATTTTCCATTATCAGAGATACGATTGGAAGCCTATCCACCCTCGATTTCTCTTAATTAATAGATCTCCACCCTCCATTTCATTTAAGGGACTTTTTCTTCATCTCCTTTTCTTCCTTTCTCTCCCTCCTTACGCAGGTCCTCTCCTTCCTCAGAAACAACCAGAGCACAGAAGTCTGGTGAACCAAGATTTTCCTTCAACTCCATTTTCTCCAACGACCATCAACACGGAGCAAACAGAACGCGACTGGAATTATTGGCGCAAATGCGAGTTTGTCAACTGAATTCTCAAACCCATTACGCGAACAGGAGTTCATCGTCTTCGGTCTCACACTCTCAGGCTTGAACACTCAAGAACCCAAATCCATTATTGATTTTGCTGGTGGAAGACCTGTATTATATGTTTTTGTATTTTGTAGTTTTTTTTTTCATTCTGAAGTTGAATCATTAGTCCAGTAGAAATGATTTAAGTAATTTGAGTAAGATATTAACACTGCACATTGGATGTTTGATAAATTGTTTGTAAGGAATTAGGATCACTATCTCCATTAATAGCTGAATATAAGAAGTGAGTTGAATTTTTCATTGTCTTGAAAAAATTGTAACATCTGTAATGAGCAATATATTCTTATCTGCTTTGCATCCAAAACAACACAGCCTTAGAGTTAGACTTGGTCATGAGATACATTTCATATTATATATATCAAAGACACATCATTTATGCCTTTATCCAATAAGCAAAAATATATATATATATATATTTCCCAGTTGAAGCATAGCCTTGGAGAACTTGAACCTGTAAATTTTCTTAAAGTAAAAAAAATTAGTTTGTTACAAAATTGTGATAAAATTTATAAAATAAGAATAAATAAGATGATAGATTACCTAAATTCCTGTATGATGGTCACTAAAATTAGATATATCATTGAGAGGACTTGATGCTTGATTGGATGGAATATCATTTGAAGTTTCATTCAGCCACTGAGCAGATGAATGAGAATGCATTCTCCTGTAGACTTTGGAGGATGTCATGTATAGAAAAAGAAATCTGGGTTTCCTATAAAAACAAATAAAAATGTAACATAATAAATTAAGGAAATGAGTCATATGCTTGATTGGCTCTGTAAAAACAGATGAATCATATTATTAATAATTATTGTACCTTAACTTGGTCGCTTTTCTACCCAACTTTCTGGACATCGACCTCTTCTCACTCCATCCCTCTTCTTAATACGTTTGATATTTTGAAAATTTTGGCTGTCATGCATCATGCTTTCACTTGTATATCGAATAGATGGAGAAGCATCAGTAATTTTATTTTGTAACCCCAAATGCCTCTTTTAGATATCATCAAAACCCATCTATAACCTTGTTTATCAAACTATAGGCTTCCTTACAACAGATGCTCTGGCTGCTAGCCTTACCAATTTTGGACAAAGTTGTTGGTAGTGTTGAGTGCAATTAATATTGATGTCTTCTTGGACATTCTTCCCTCTTGAATCTTGCACATCTCCATTTTTTCCCTCTCTTGTCCATCTTTTCAAAATATATTGATTAGGAATTGATTTGATATCTTTGATATCAAATATCTTCAGAGCATGCCCACATATGATAATGCGATGTTAATTATTGTAGTGATGGAGGAGCAATTCATACTTAGAGTTCCGCCGTCTGTTGCTGAGCGGATAGAACGTCTTCTCAATGAAAATCCTTCTTCTGAAGAACTGGACTTGTCTTTCCTTAGTGAGTATATTCTAGTTGTGTTCAAACATATGTGAGAATCAAATATTAAAAGCTTGTATTTTTACAATCTAGGAGTTAAATATGACACAATATTTATATTAAAAAGCTGAATTTTATTGGTTCTTTTGGTTTACGCTTGGTCCTTTCATAATCAACAGCTTTCTATTATATGCTTCCCTATGTTTTCTATATGTTATGCAACCATGTGGAAACGGTTTCCTTTCTTCAGTGGTGAATGTAATCTTATGTACCAAGGTTATTCTTCTTTTAAGTGTGAACAACAACAATAATCAAGCCTAATCACATTATCGTTAAGTCTAAACATTTTATCATCTTATCCACCATTAAGGACACACCATTGACTAAAGCCCAATCAATTTCCATCTCCTACGTTAGTTGCTCCGTGTGGATGTCAGAAGCCATTAACCAGGCACCAAATAGGATAATTTACTACTGTTTCTGTGGCACAGATTGCATCCCAATTTGTGGGCCATCTTTTGATAACCTAGTGACTACTGACTACCACCCTAGAAGAAATGAAGAAAAGAAACTTTACTATATACAGAAACGCATACTTATGATAACTTTTTATGTACACAGATTCTATGAAGAGAGCCCTTTGATTGATTCGTATCTTGCCATCTCTTACTTACATACTTGACTTTGTAAACCTGAAGTCTTTGATTGATTTTTATATTATAAGTGCTATTTCTGTTAGTTTTGTTCTGAAAAGCTAGCTAGCCACCAAATAGATGCTCTCCCTTTCCCCCTTTTTTGTAATTATGTAAATGAACAATGGTACTTGGGTAAACACTGAATGCTTGTAATAATCTTCTGTTGATTAAGCCATGTAGGACATCTAACAGTTCTATATCCACAGAAAACAGAGGTCTTCAAGCATCTTTGTCTTTCCTTCCCTTCTAAGCATTCTTCTGGAAACTCATGGCTCAGTTTCAAGATGCCTACTGGTGAAATACAGTGTTAGGATGAGTGATACTTAATTTGGTTTTGATTTGGCTAAAAGATAAAAAGAGATGTAAAAAGAAAAGTAGAGAGAAGAGTAAGTTAGAAACGTTAGTGAAGTCTTCCTCATTCAATCAAGAAAAATTTTTAGTGGAGCACAAAACGTAAGCAGTGACAGCAACAAACCTTTAATCCAAAATATCAGGTTTGCTATATTGCTGGTCACCAATCTCTGAAGCATTAGGAATGTTTCTTCAAGGCCACCTTACTTGAAATTGTTTTTGATCCAATACATCTCAAATATAATGCTCACTTGCATAGAATTGTAATAAGTTTACGAAGTATAAAAAATAGATTGCTTTTTAATTCATAATGTCAGAGTTTTCTTGTTATACAGGGAAGAGTTGGCATCAATTTAGTGTTTACCCTGGGGCCTTTCAGGGCTTTTCTATTTATTGAAGAACTTTGCTGTATTAAGTTCTGTTCCATTTTTGTTTTCATTCTTCTACAGTATTCCTTGTCGTTTCACACGTAACCCTTTTTTTCTTTACCTTCATATATTTCTTTATTTACAAATATATGGCTAAAGAACCTATAACTACCTTGATATTTTTTATTAGTGGCACCTATGTACATATCACTTATTTTATGGCTTTTGGTCTGTATTGCATTTGGATTAAGCTAGCACTACAGCATTTGCTTTATAGTGTGGTGTAAGCAAATTAAGAAGCACTTGGCTGTTGATTTACTGGCAAATGTAAGTATTATGGGTTTCCTTGTATTCCTCCACTTCTGCCCAATCCTCATTTAAACTTCTTCCTGTTCAATGCATTTCTTCTAAATTGTTACTGATATGTCATATTTAGAACTCTTTATTTTAAATAGGGGGGATATTATGCTTATCACTTTCCTTTTTTTTAATTGCTCTGCGCTGTCAACTTATGTTTTCTCTGTATTTGTTTCCATCTCTATTTATCCTCATCTTTTTGTTTTCTTTTTAATATCCAATACAACAGAGGATGGGAGGAGTGGTACATTTGTCATTGGAATTGATCATTTTGCAGCATCTCTATTGGACCTTCCTTGTGTGGTAGAATCATATAAAACTTATGATGATAGTTGTTTGATTAAGACTGCTGACATTGGACAGGTAATTGCCTTTTAAAACAGTCAATATTCTTTGCTTGGTAATTTTTCTTCATGCCTAATATTTCTAGATGAATCTGTTGGGTGGAAACAGATGATTATGGTTAGAGAAGCTGGTGATGCTGCCCCAGATGTGATTGAGTACAGACATGGCCTCACACCTCCCATGAGACATGCCCGAAAGCGTAGATTTCGCAGAGAACCAGATTTAAATGTATTAAAAATACCGTCACTTTGCAGACTTATATTTTCCATATTGGACTAATTTTATTTTGGGGATAGAAAGGGTGAAAGGGGAAATGAACTGCCTACTCAGAAAAGAATTGACAGAATAGGAGATAAGAGCCACTAAATTGCTAGCAATACTATCTTTGGTATTATTAATGAGCAACTTATCCTTGAGAAAGAGAATATCAATGAGCAATTTAGATTCAGATGACAAGCGATAGCTGTGGCTATATGCTGTCTGCTAATCCCTATATTTCGAAAGTAGTTATGATTTTGTCATTTTACATTTTGCAGCCGGAGCTTGTCTCGCATGTTGAGAAAGATCCGCTGAAAATAATGGCTAGAGGAACAGCAGATAATGTTGATATCCTTGTGCATTGAGACTAAAATATATAGTTGTTATTTAGCTCAAAAAAGACTCTGGTGAAGAGTCCAACTTAGATTCAAGTTGATAAGTTTCAATTTTGATTGTTTTTGGATGAAAATGGTAATTGGTCAGCACTCACTACACTTCTGTTCGTAATTTTTTTTTTTCTTAAAAGGAAAAAAGATGGTTGCTCACAGTGATGTTGTTACTTAGCCTTGCACCCCTAATTTTTTTTTATGAGGATTGAGAATTTGAAGGGATAAACTAGAGTAATCCAGTTGCATCAAGAACAAAAGCAAGGAGGTTTCTTCCATGAAACTCAATGCAGATTGTGTAATGTTGTTAGTATAAACACTCTTGAATTCTTATTTTTTCGCTGATTAAGATTTACATGTGGAAGCTGCTGAGCAAGAGGAAGAAGAGGATGAAAATGCTAGAGTGGCTGGTAAAAAACCTGCATCCAAACCTGTGGCAAAAGGTGATGTTCCAGAGAAAGTTGCGAATGCTGGAGAACCTGACAGGAGGGATTCTGATGAATCTGATGACTCAGTTTGAAAGAAATCAGCTAGAAAGAGTATGTATATAGTAATGATGTAAGCTTATAATCTGTAGTCTTTTGCTGTTAAATAAATTCTGTGGTGCACTATGTCTATATTGTTCAGTGATCTTCTTAAAGCTCAAATTCTACAAAAATAGGAGCTCGAGGTTGATACACAGATCTTGATTTTGCTGCAATTTGTTTTGGTAACAGTTTGAACAAACACTCAGGCACAGGATTGAGTACCAAGTTTCATTACTAGAGAGAAACATGAAAATACATCTTGATGAACACACAAGCACTAAATGAGACATATATGTTTACGGATATACAAGTAGAGCTCTATCCTATTTCTTACATAAGTTTGGATTAAGCTGCAATGCATCTTGAATCTTCATGCATCAAGATTAAAATTAACACAATAAAAGCCTAGTGCTTTTAGAATTCTGCTTGTTATATGTGGAAATGGCAGGTGGAACATGAGAGGAAAAAATATAGATGTACACATGTGCTCTCACACTATTCCTCATGCATGCGCAAATGATAGTTTGAATTTGAATCAGATTGGTCCTTTTTGTTGTTTTCAAACTTGTCCCCACCGAGGATAATTTACTGTTAGCTGTTATGTTTTTGTCGCTAATTTAATAGAGATGCAAATATAACTTCAAATTGTTTCTTTCAAGGATTTGGTTAGTTACAATTTTATTTGATGTTTCACGCCTTAGAATTGGAAACATAATGAAAACCCTAGTACAAAAATTTGCTTTCTTAGTTATGTAATTAGGATATGCTGATGCTTGGTACACTAGTGAAAATGAGCATGCCGAAAAAGGAAGAGCTGGAAAATGAAAATTTATGTGGACTTGTATGCTGTCCAATAATACATTGTTAATTTTCACTAGAATACTCTCCCTTACCAACCATAACTATGCTGTTAGGGTCTGATTGATACAGCAAGAGAATTGATTATAGGTGATTTTATTTTATGTTTAATAAAATGATTTAAATTGATTTTACAAAGAGCATAATTAAATCTGAAAAATCTTATAGGGGACAAAAATCACCACTGGAACAAAAATTAGTCAATGTGGCTTTTGATCTTGTCATTATTTTGAGCCATGATTGATTCTAAAACGCCTTTAGGATGTTAACCAAACATACTAAAAAGAATGACAAAATCAATTGTGAACTCTAGAATTGATTTTAGACCATCTAAAAACTACAACAAACATTCGTTTAGCCATCTCACCATCATCAACATAATTACATATGTATTATAACAAAGGAACGAGAATAGAAGGTACCTAAACTAAACTTACGCCTTGTTCTACTCAACTGTATCATTTAAAAAATGGCAAATCCTATTGGATTGTGAAGTACCAAGCAGAGAGCTGCTACTACCATCATACTTGACTATTCCTTTTGACTACAAACAATATTGCATTTAAGGTACTGTGTGCCAACCTAAATCTCATCTGGCAATCTAGCTGGACTGCCTTTCTTTCTCTATTAACTCGAGGAAGGCCACCCTTTTTTCCGTTGACATTTTTAGAGGCTGATATCCAAATTTAGATACTTTTTGATTGTTGTGTTGTGATGCTGAAAAGGCATAACGTTATGGGCCACACTTAAAAGAGTGAACGGATTGGATCAGCCAGCTGTTCTGACTATATGTCAACCTGCAAACTCTTGGAACTGCTTTTCAATACTTGTTATAAATTTCCATGTGCTGCATACCTACACAGTCACTGAAACACTTTTATTTTATTTTTTTTAAATTCCATTGACAGATCTGATCTTCCGTAGTACCATATGCTTGCTGGCTTTGTAACTTTGCATGTGTTCACATTCTGTTTTTTCTTTCTTTCTAACTACTTAATTCCTCTGTAGTAATGGTTCATTAACGTTGAAAACAGAGTCTCACAATAAGCAGTTTAAATTGTGTTCACACTACAATCCTTTTAAAAGGGAAATTAATGACAAGTGCACCTTCCTTGGGCATTTTCATATGAAAAATGATCACATGGTTCAATTTTTTGATGGAATGTGAAAATTTGTTAAACTGGAAAAATAACACAATGTGTCTTATTTATATTCTGAAGATGGTAAGTAGATCTACGCCCATGCAATGATGGAGGTTTTTTAATTAGTGGGTAATGCTATCTGGTAAGGGATTGTATTGTTAGGTGCTGTATCTATGTGGCTGCCAACTTGCTCAGTAGGTGTGGTTTTATTGAGTGTTGACCCTATCATGAGGTTGCAACCTTCCTTAGCTGATCTACTATGTATTATTCCTAACAAACTTCATATAATGTCCATCGACTTGTTGGGATTTAACTTCTAAGATCAATATTGTATCCTTTGGTCAAAATTAGAGCTCTGTAGGGGTCATGGGGCTTAAGAAGCTGTTATAAACTGATATATACAAAATAAAGCCATACGATCACATGCTGTAATATTAGATACCTCCACTTGTAGATTTCATATATAAGGTGTATATAAATGTTTACCCTCTCTTTTTTTTTCCCCAATTTTTTTTCTGTCATTTCATTTCATTATCTTGGACTCTCCTAACCCTTTATTTATTTATTTGTGTGTGAGAAGCATTATTAGAAAAATAATTAACATTAACAATTTTCTTTTTCATTTCAATGACTTATTTGTCAAAAACATTAATATGTGATTACAAAGACGATTAAAGATAGGATAAAATATACCAAACTCCCATGTATTATAGGTGATGTATACATAATTTCCTGACCTTTGAAAAGGTATACCTTACATTCTTTTACTTTAATTTTGATATACTTTACTCATATTCATATATTTTTTATCTATAAATTATAACTATCATGTGACTAAATAAAACTTTCATTTTCTTTCAAAAACTAAAAAATAATTCATTATTTACAATTTTAATCAAATTATAAAGTTCTATATCAAAACATTAGGACACACATAAAATAAAATATCAAAAGATATTATTTTCCCTCTTAAAATATTAAATTTATTTCTTTTATATTTTTTCTTTTCAAAATTTAAATTTTTATTTTTTTTCTCTCTAAAAATTAGATTTAATTCTTTGATATTTTTTTAAAGAAAATAATGATTTTTAGTGATCATCTAATACTCATATTTCATTAAGTATATATGGAAAAAAAATAAATGAAAATGGGTAAAATACACATGTTTTAAAGTTCAAGAAGATTGGACAAACCTTTTTAAAGGTTGGAATTAATATGCACATAACTCAGATTTAATACATTTTATCCTTAAAGAAATAATGTATAGTTAGGTGATAAAAAAGGAACCTGCTATTTTGCTACTGCAATTGCGTATCTTTCATGACAAGCATGCAAGTTCAGATTCATGCTTTCATTGATTATGTAACTGTTGTGTATCAGCTTAATTAGTAATATTTATTTCTGCTATTTCAAATGTATGATATTGCTTTCTTGCTTGCTTGCTTGCATGTCAACTTTAAAGTCTATATATATATAAGTGAAAATGCAAATGAATTGCTCCTTTTTGCCTTAAACATTAAATTGATCAACTTCACTATACACACGCGTTTAAGCATCAAGTCAATTTGAAGTAAAATCCAAGTTATTCAATTATAATTAAACAAAAATTACTTAATCAAGCTATCATACCAACAAAAAATATTGGTCAATCTTATTACATATAATATGCATTAATTTAGAATATTGTGAATCCAACAATATTTAGACAAAATTAATACCCAAAAGTCAATTCGAAGTAAAATCCACTCCACTTAATCCCTATAAAGAATTCTGCTTAGAAAGTCAATATGCATGCTAGAAGACCAAGTCGCCCACTTCTTGCATGGAAGCTAAACCAGCAAAGGTTAGGAAAAGCAGAAGATAGAGACAATTTAGACGTGAAGGAAAAAGAAGACTCATGTTTTCGGAATAGCCAAAATTTTAAATTATAATTCATAATTTTAACATTAAAGTTGCGTCAAATTTTATAATTACATCTTAATTTTCATAATTTTATTATATAATGATTATATATTTTTATATTTGTTTTCAATTTTATTAATCATAATGTAGTTATAATTTAAAATCATATAACAAGTCTTTTGACTTAGTGGCAACTAAATTGCTAATTTTTACTATGCTTAATTTTAATTATATATTATAAGGTATTTTCCGATTATATTAAGTCAACAAGTTAGAATAAAAAAAGAAGACTTGGGGTTAGGTTAACATTTTCCTTGTACCCTTTGCAAGATAGAATTTTTACTTTGAAAAGATCTTTGGTGCACTTTTTGCACGTCTTTATTTTTAAAATTGATCCAAATTCTTGATTGACAAGTTGTTTGCTTGTGGAAATATCAGCTTCAAGAACTTGCCTGACAAGTTCAGAAAAATTCTTGTACACATTGGATGTATTAGGACCAACTTAAGTGCATGAAATTATTTTTGCAAATATCAAAAAATAGAAAAAAGAAACAACACTAGAGACTTGAAAAAAAAAATTCAAGAATGGTATGCAAATATATGTTGTTGTTTTGGTTTGTGTGTGTAATATGCCTCATGTTGTGCATTTAATCTTAGTTAATACTTGCACTATAGGCAGCATTTTTGGGTTAAGTAGACTTTCGGAGAAGGTTATAGATTTAAATTTTAGTAATCATTGTAATATAAAAGAAAATCGTGGGTCAGTTATTTCTATCAAAATTTAAAGAGTAATGCTATGATCATACTTATAAAAGGACCCAATGCTACGTGAAAAAAGTGAGTTCACTTCTTTTAGAATTGTATCATTAACGTGTGTGCAAATTAGTAACCGTACTCTAATAAACCCATACTTAATAAGGTATAATAATAATAATAATAAAAAACTCCGCTATTAAATTTCTACTATTTAAAAATAATATTTTATTTCATTTTGAAATAAATTTCTTTTTAAAATGATATTTAAATATAAGTTAAAAGAGATTTTATTTTATTTTATCTCATTTATAATTTCTATTTTAATTACATTTGTATTATTATGAAATTTATTAAATTTATCAAAGATTTCACAAGAATTTATTTCATTTTGCCTAACACACATGTTATACCATATACTTTACCCTTATTCTAACAATTTATTTATCATAATATTATCAAAATCTATTTTTTAATTAAATTTCATATATTTTTAATATGTCTTAAACAAAAAAAATTCATTTACAAATGAATTAAAATTATTATTTTTGACATAATAAAATAAAATAAAATAAATTCTAAAAATTTTAATTTCAAATGAAATAAAAATAATTTTAGAAACAAAACTGAGACAATTAAATGAGCGATGATAAATAAATATGTCTCCTAAAGCTAAATTTATACTTATGTTTCTTTAACTACAATAATTTTAATTTTTTAATCTCCCATTTGAAATCATGAGAAAATGAAAGATCAATTTATTTGAAATTAATTATGTAAAATTGTACATAATTTTAAAATCAAATAAATTGAATTATAATTTTTTAATAGAAGAAAAAATAATTTAAGGAGAATTGAAAAAATGGAAGCTGAATAAATTTGGAAGAAGATAGAGAAATGGATAGGGCTTGGCGGCAGAAGGGATCGCATAAATAAATGGAAGAAGGTGAACATGTAAAGCTGAGTACTTCTACCAACACCTAATCTGCCGTACAGTCAAAAGCGTCGGTGTTACTCTTTTTGTCTTTTTGTCTCAAAATCAAAAGCGCGTTGCGTTTTCCATACCAAAACGCTAACAGACAACTTTCATTCTTTCAGATTCAATACCGCTTGTTAACAGAAGAGATATATTATTTTTAATTTCATAATTTTTAGATTTTATGGATGTTAAATTGAACACTTAAATATAGATTAATTTTTTTAATATAAACAAAATTAATAGATATTCTTCTCCATAATCATATTTTCTTATTTTAAAAATAACAATTTAAAGAAGAACTAATGTTGGACAAAACAAGTATTAGATTTCTACTTTATTGATTAAACTTTCCTTAGTTTTCAACAGAATTTACATACAATTTTTTTAGATAAAGGTTTTTTTTCTTCTTACATAATGAAGAGTAGAAGAGAATTGATAAAAATGGATTTTTAGAATGCATTGTATTGCCAAGGGAGAAAACAAAGTTGTTTGTCTTTCTTTTTTCAACTTCCAATTACACTAAAATAAAACAGTATTTTTCCTTTTTTTGTATTAATGGATTTATTTATTTTTAATTATATATTTTTCATGTCATTATTTAATATTAAAGTGGCAATTTCTTTTGATCGTGTTAAATTTTTCATAATTAATTTAATAAGTTAATTAATAATATGATCTAAATATTATAAATTGAAATATTGAATGATGAAATTAAAAAAAATTATTTTTAAAGGATAAAATTCAGAGCAAAAATACCTTCAGAGGAGGAAAATATTAAAATACTCTTCATTTTTGTCAATACATTATCTTTTCTCTATGTAATGATGTATTATTTTTTAGATCCTATTTAATTAATATTTAATTATATTGAAATCAGAAAATTAAAATACATTATGTACTTCTATTTAATTCAATACAATTAACTAAAAGTACAAGTTTTTGACGGTACATACATTTTTTAAAATTTATGTTTCCAATATAATTAAATATTCCTGATTAACCGATACCCTTTTTTATTAGTTATAACACATAGTTTAATTGCACTGAATGTAACAAAAGATTTTTCTAACTATAAAACTTAATTTTACTCTTAGCAAACATTAATGGTTAAATTGTCAATTATATTGTATCATTTTTTTATTTGTTCATACTCCTAATAAATAAAGGTTATTTTAAATTGATTACATTTACTTACTAATTTTATTTGCTCATACTATGCAAATCATGCATATAATACATAAAATTTAGTGTATTTATCATTTTTCTTAAATAAAATCAAGGTAATACATGTTGAACTAACAACAAAGATTTAATTAGAAATATGATAAAACTTTATATATCAATTTTAGAAGTGTAAGTTTCTACTTTAGTATTAGTGTAAATTAAAGAGATAAACAAATTACATACAGATTTAGTAGAGTGGTAGATCTTGACCTAGACTAAATACGTGACTCATTATCACATGGTAGATGACATAATCTAAATTAGCACCAAAAAAGGATGACATAATATAAATTAGACACTTTAGTGATGTGCCTGTTGATGCGATACTTAAGTGCCAGCAAACATGTCATTTCCTTCTAATAATGTGCCAACTGAAGACACCTAAACTAAATATATACGTTACAAATTTAATTTGGAGGCACCAATAAATACAATAGTTAAATTTAAAATATTATTATTACCGAAAAAAACATATTATAATATATTGAAAAATGAAAATCAAATAAATAAGAGAAATTTAATATTTTCATCATGTTGATTTTTTCAATTTTATCATTCGGCATTTTAATTTAAATTAATTAGATCATACTATTAACGATAGTAAAAGTAGTAATGAAAAAAATTAACATAACTTAATAAAATTGTCACATTTATATTAAAATATGGCATGAAAATTTATATGAATTAAAAATTTCTTAATTTAAATAAACTAACTCTGAATTTGTAAAAAAAAAAAAACTAAAAAAATTTCTGTTTCTAAGACTTTTTTTTTTGTCTTTTTTAACTAACATCATAAAACACATAAAAAATATCTCTTTTTTTTTTTCTTTTTGAGGGGCTTTATTTCTTCAAATGTATTAGTTCATTAGAAACTTGAAAAAAAAAATCATAAAAACGTATAGAATTACAAAAAAAAATTAAGGCCTTGTGCTTTTATAATTATATATTAAATATTTAAAAATTTATTATATTTATTAATTCATTTTTAGTTTATTATATATTTTTTAAAATAAAATAAATAAAAACATATAAAATTTTAAAAATTTTACATTTTCAGCGTCATTAAATATTTTATAGTTAGTGCCCTTTTAACAAATGTTTGAGTTTTGATGTAAGTTGAAAATAAAATATAAGAATATAATATTATTAATAAAATGTGTGAGATTAATGAAGTTTAATTTTATTTTTTTTTGTAAAAAATGTAAGAATAAAAGTAAAAGATAAGATGTAAGACTGATATAGCTAAAAAAATCACTTAGTGTTAAAGAGCACAAAAAGTCAATTGAACAACATATTTTTCCTTTTCATGCATTCATAAGAGTTAAGACTATTGTTATTTCTATTTGTCTATTTACATTTTTTTTTATTAACAAAACCCTAAACTATCCTTATCAATATAATTTTTAAGTTTGACTCATCATAATTTAATCATCCATTTACATTTTTAATTACAAAACACAATATTTTGCATTTATTTTTTATGATTCTATATATTTTTTATGATTTTTTTAAAGTTTCAAATGAATTGATTTTTTTGAGAAACAAAACTCCAAAAAAAAAGTTAGTTAAAAAAATTACGTGATATAAAAGTTTTTTAATTTTTTTTTTGCTCATAGCTTTAGGATTAATTTATTTAAAATTAAATTTTTTTTAATTCTTCTAATTTTTCATGTTTTCATTAAATCACCAACTTTTTCTGTTATTAATTTAAGAAAAAATTAATAATATGATTCAATTATTTTAAATTAAATATTAAAAATAAAATTAAAAAATTGGTATCTTTTAATAATCAAAACTTAAAATCCGTAATAAATATAATTAACTCTGCAAATACCGATATGTCGGCCAGGGTATTAGATGCCATGCTACAAGATATACCGGCAGCACGGCGTAGTTTAACTGACACGTGGACTTCTTGTACTTGATCGGTCAAAGTAGGCTTTTTGCCCTGCGTAAGGCAAAAAGCCTGCAAAGTACCCATCTTTACTTTGTTGTACCGTTGAATTCGATGTTGCATTGCATGGAGATCTGAATCTGAAATTTGACAGTTGGAGGTGACCTTGTGTTTTTTTTTTTTTTTTCCCAAACTTGATTTCTTTGCGACTTTCCCTGTTTTTCTAATATTTCCGTGTTATTAACTGATTTTTTTTTTTTTAAAAAAAAGCACTTCCAAGAAAAATGCTTACACAATGAAATCCTATCCACAGAAATTGGGTTCCCCTTTGGATAATATGTACCAAAAAAATTCTATTAATGAATAAGTTTTTATATTTGAAAATGAATCTTAAAATTATTTTTGAGTGCGAAATGATTTTAAATATATAAAATATTGTATTAAAATTTAATAGAAAACAAAAAAAAAAGGTTAAAATGAAAAAAAGTAAATGAAAAAAAATAAAATATATTGAGTGAATGAGTTTTATGTTTAGTAATCTAAATTTTAAATTATTTATATTTCAAAATTAATTTTAAACATACTCCACTTATTTTACTTTCACGCCATTTTATTTCTCCTTTTCTGGACTAAAATAGAAAAAAATAATTTTAAATTTGACAATTCAAATATTATTTTTGCTTACCTAATTTAGTCCAAATTAATTTTGACAATGGAAGCATCCAAATAATCGCTCGGAATGTTAATTCACACAAACAGCTGCATAATTAAGGCAGTGTTTAAGTGTGTATTTGACACAAAAAAAAAAGTTAGTTCTTTAATTTTTTAAATTTGTCAAACAATTATTTTTTATATTTTAAAAGTATTTGATATATTAATTTTTTAGATAAAAAATTATTTTTTAAGAAATTATTAATGTATAACTTATTAAAATAGAATATTTAATTATTTTATTAATTTATATCTTTTTTTTGTTAATTGATAGTTTATATCCAAAATAATTAAAAATCATCATTTTCAATTTTTTTAATATTATATTATTTTTGATATTTTTTCATAAAATTAAAAAAAATAAAAATTTCACATTGGCTAATACTCATAAATTTAATATAAATAAAAATAAATAAATAAATAAATATATAATATCATAAAATATAATTAATTAAATTTTAGATAATTATATTCTTATTTTGAATATCTTGATAGTATCAATATATTTTAATTTTAAAATAAATATAACTTAATTTATTTCATATATTATTTAATAATATTAATATGTCATTTTTTTATTATTTTACATTATAAGTTAATTTAATAATTAATTTTAATAAATATTTTTAATATAATCAATTAAATTATTTATTTTTAACTAATAATTAATTGTTAACGGTTAATAAAAAATTAATAATTAATTTATTAATTATCAATTAAATTATCAATTATTTACATAAAATAAACTCCAAATTTTGGATGCACTTTTTTATGCGATCTACACGTTGAGAGGCATACCTTGATCTGTAAATTTAAAAAAAATAAATAAATTCACATAAATTTTTTATGAATTTTGCTACGTTGAAATATAATTATAAATATGAATGAATATGAATAATAAATGTGTATATGATATTGCTTTTTTAAATTTGAGATCTGGTAAGAGAAAATAAAATGATGTTAAAATAAATAAAAAGCAATTTATACACGTTATGTCCTTGCAAAAGTTATATGAAAAAGTGTTCACACATAATTTTTTTAAGGGGTTAAATATAAATTCTATATAAAAAATTGTATTTCAAAAATTTGAGGGGGTTAGAGCCCCTCACCGTGGAAGAACGCACCTCTATTTGTCAAACTGACTTGGTGACCAGCCTTAGTACCAATTTACAATCCGTTTGAAATTGACTCGGTCCTTCTATTGCAATCCCTTCTATAGGTGTTTTAAAAATGGAATCCAACCTTAGATAATAAATTGAAAAAGTCGAGAATCATGATTATATGAGATTAAATCAATAATCAAATTAGAAGATATTATAGATATATATTTATATAAATTTATTAAAAAATAAATAATAATTAATTTATATTATAAATATAAATTTATATTTTATATAAAAATTAAAAGAATTAAAAGAAATGAAATAAATAAAATAATTTTAATCAATTAAATGTTATTTTTTATTTTGTTATTATATATAAATGTATTGAATCAATTCAATAAAAAATAACTATTAATCAATTTTTTTTAAAAAAAATTAATTTTCATCGATTGAATTCTTTGATTTTAATATATTCGTATCGTATCAACTATTAAAATATTTACATCAACTCAAATTTCATAATACGGCCATGATTTTGGTGTGTATGTGTAATTGGAAAAAGAAAATAATAAAGGGGGAAAGAGTTTGTTGAAGTGTCGGGTCGGAGTAATTAATGTCCCACCTAGTATGTGCTGTACAGCACTTTCCGACACCGTACGTAGAATTATTATTTATCATAATTTGTGTCTGCTATTTCCGGATCCGTGAAGGTAGTTTCCTAGGCATTAATCTTAAACAACAAAAATATAGTAATTAAAAGTATAACAATACATTACACATACCCTGTGAAGTGTGAAGAGCTCTTACGTATTTCACGCGCAAATCCTCAAAATCAAGGTCAAGCGGTGTAAAGCCATTCTTTTTTAGTTATTGTTATATACATATAGTTTTTTTTTTCATTTGACTTATTTCTTATACATCAAATATGTAATAAGACTTATCATTTTTGTTATTAAAAAATGATATATTATAAAAACGTCTATAGGTAGACAATAATTATGCAATAAAAAAAAATCTAATTTTTTATTTGCTCTTGCATCTAGATTTTATATGTAAGAACATACTAAGCAAAGGAATTCTTTAAGTTTTTTGTGAGGCAAAGAATTCATTGTAAGTTTCATTGTGATTATTTTTATTTATTATATTATTGACATATATAGTTAATTTTACAAAAGTTTATACATGCAATTTTTTTTTTCAAATACAATTCCCATGCATGATGATACATAGGATAATAGTAGAATATATGATTGTTGGAGGATTAAAAGATGTAGCTGCTAATTAATTTGTGTATATTCTGATTTTTAATTTTAATTTTTGTATGAAAGTAGGATAAAAGAAAATGATATAACATGAATTCAAATAATGTAAAGTATGAGGGCATTGTAGGCGAGATTTGTCTTTTCATGACCAAAAGGCACGCATAAATCTCCTTTTGCATGTAAGATGAAGCATTTATGCATTTATTATTTCTCGGACAGATAATATGTTTGAGTTCAAAATGGCAACACAAAAGGAAAATGCTTCAAATGTATGATCCCTTTTGACAAATTTTGTAGCAACTTTTTGTTGTTATTAGCCCATATTAAAGCCCAAGTCAACCTGTGGGACATAATAATAATAATAAAATAATGGAAGGAAGCTTCCAAGTCGTCTGCTTTCACTTTCTCAAAATATTTTAATTAAATCGTCACCATATATTATTGTATATATGTACATCAAAATAAATTACTTTATGTTGGTACAATACAAATCCATAGCTCATCTACATGATGCATCCAAATTAAGACTCCTTGTCTGCAAAATCACAACTAAATCTTGATTATCAATATAATATATAGCTCCTACCAAATTGCCAAGGGTAAATAATTAAATTACAAATGTCACACATACATACATATGCATATAGAATGTCCTGTGAGACTTGGACTAATTGATAGGCTTAGTGGTTAAGCCAATAAGTTAAGTTACCAGTTTACATGGTCTAAGTAGTTTGATGAAGTCAACCTCATTGGCGCTTGGGTTAGTACTTGACCACAAGTACTTCTTATGAAAATGACTCTTCATGTCAATATTCAATAGGCCATTATTTCTCGTAACATAATGTTCGTTTTCGTTGCAATTTACATGTAAGAAAAAAATAGCAAGTCAGATCTTACAAGACCTTTTCTTTTTTAACTCATTCTAAAAAATAAAGCAAAATATATGTATTTTCTTATATTATAAAAAATATATAAATACTTATAGTCTCTTGTGTAAGAAAGGGGTTAGAATTGGTATCTTGGGAGAAATTTCCACAAATAATTCTTTTAACACATTTTGATGTTTGAATTTTTTTGTCTAGCACATTAATTTAATTATAAGAATATAGATCATTTAGAAGATTTATTCTTTTAATTCATTCTATCACTTATATTTTATGTTCAGATTTTACTATTAATAATATCAAAAGATTAAATGATTTGTAAATATTATGATAAGTCATCAAATAAACTAATTACATCTTTTAACTTATTCTATAATTCATTATTATTAAATATGATTTAGCGATGAGATATTGGTTAATTTATTAAATATCTTAGATTTAAACTTTCTTATTGATAATATATTAAAAAAAATTAATATTCTCGTATGGTTGAATACCTCATAAATTAATAGTTTGCAATCAAGGAAGTATATATTACGCTAGTGAACTTTAGCTAATACTAAATAGTTTTGAAAATTTCTATAAAGGAAAGTTTGTTCAAAAGGAGAGTAAGGTAAAAGCAGAAATATTATTACTATGGTATGTTGTTTTTACAAATCTGATTCTATGATCTTCTTACCATTGTAAATAATATAATTGTATAGTATGACTAAAAAATTTATCTTTGATCTTCTTTTCTAAATTTAGGTGGGTGCTTGAGTAAGCTTGTGTGCACTTCCAAAAGAAATAAATACATGCTATTCACATTAACTTTAAAGGATTCACCCTAAATTATCACAATCTAATCTAGTTAGCTTTAGCCATGAGATTACCTAATAAGTCTCCAAACCATGAATTTTGAAAATTTCTCTGAGGATCATTACTCGAAAATGAAAACACAGTTCGTTTAATTAATTTTTAAAAGTTCAACACTATCTCCTTATGGAAAAGGTTATGCTTCCATACATACACAAGAAAATTCATATCAATAGTTATTCTTGTAAATTTTGTTAAAAATTTCCATATTTTTCGTAATTTTTTATTACATTATAATTATATATATATTTTTTAAAAGATTAATATAAATTTAAATTGTGAATATACAAATTTTTTAAATTTGTTAGGCATAATATATTTCTGCACTTGCAATTTTTTAAAAATTATAAAATTTTGTATAAAAAATTATAATTAAAAATAATTTAAGAAGGAAATGGGTTTTTTCCCATCCACGTGGTTGGAAAAAATTAAAAAGGAAGGAAAAAAAAAAAACATACACGTACATTCTCTCTCTGGTCGGTCCTTCTGTCCTTCCTCTCTATTTCAACATTCTCTCTCTAGTGGCTCACTCATCATCCTGTAGTCATGATATGTATATATATACATATGGAATCAAGGGAAAGCATCATCTGGTTGTGTAAGCTAAGCTAGTTTTTCTGCATTGCATTTCAAACCAAACAAAACCAAACCGATTCGCATACTTGTGGAAGCTCTTTCCATTTATACAAAAAAAAAAAAAAAAAAGACCATCATTATATTCTTCAGTTCTCGAATTTTCAGGTACTAACCCAGAATTACAGTCTGTTGTTTCTCTTCATTCTTCTTTTGTTTCTGAATCTTTTTTATTGTTTCTATTGGCTTGATTCTTCAAGTTAATGAAGGGACCCATGCATACTGTTGCTGTATGTTCTAATGCTCTTCAGTTGTATTAGGTATCTAAACCCGGAAAATAAAAGCAAAAGGAAAAATGGTTTACTGGGTATTCTGAGTTCTCTCTTAGTATTCTAGAATGTGGGGTTTTATCTCTGTTTCTTTTCCTATTGTTTCTTAGTTTGACTAATGATATTTTGGTGAAGCTTCTAAAGATCCATTCCCATCTCTAAATAAATTATCTGTTATTGGATTTCTGTTGATTTGGAAGATTGCTCTGTTTATTGAAATGGGGATTTGTGGGTGTTGAGCTTTGGGGTATCATTTCATGGATATAAACCTTTTCTCTGAATTTCATTATGTTAGAAAACGAATGTCTTGTTGATGGGTTTTCCAGATCCGTTGTTATTTTTGAAGTGTCTGTCACCAACACTTAATTTGACCTCATGCTATTCAGTTTGATTGTAATGGCTTTTGTCTTACCTTTATGTTTGTTATATGACCAATGCCTATTGAAAAATTTTGGTCTTTGGAATTTTCTCTTGTATTTTCTATTATCAGAATTTATGAGCTTATTTATTTCATTTCTGTAGTTTTTACACTATCTATGTAGAGTATGTGTGCATACTTATGACTGCTGAAGATATATATTTCATCTTATCATATTGCTTTTCTTCTTCCTTTGATGCTTCATTGATAGAAACGAGCATCGAATAAGAGAAGTGCATTATTGTAAAATTGACTTTTTTTTTTTTCCAGTATCATTTTTTAACAGGATCACAGACTGCAAAGGCTGCTAGAGATTTGTTTTCACGTCTCATGGGGATTTCTTTCACATGTCCATTTTCTAAGTACAGTGATGTGGAAGATGGCTTAAACTCTATAATTGTGAAATCCATCACCTTTGGTGATGACAAACAAAAAACTCTAGTAAGATCAGTCAGTTTCAAAAATCAAGATTCAGAACCCAAGATACTGAAGTCTCTGGGTTCTGGAAAAATGACAATAGAGGCATTAGTGAGCTTCAAAAAAAGAGACTTTGCGAAAATTATCTCAACTAAGACTCTATCATTTGAAAATGAGAAAAACATGCCTACCAACGGGATTAACCAAAAGAGCCAAGATGCAGATGATATGTCTCTTAGATCAGATTGTCAAGTGGAAAGGACCCCACCAGCAATTTTGGATCCAAGCAGCCCTAAACACATGGCTGCAATTAAATTGCAGAAAGTATACAAGAGCTTTCGCACAAGAAGAAAGCTAGCAGATTGTGCAATTCTTGTTGAACAAAGCTGGTAAACATCTATTGGATGAGAGGCCTTGTCCTCTACAGAATTTTGATGTTATTCTATCGTGTTATAACGTCACCTTCTATCTAATTACAGGTGGAAGCTCTTGGATTTTGCTGAACTTAAGCGCAGCTCTATATCTTTCTTTGACATTGAGAAACATGAATCTGCAATGTCACGTTGGTCCAGGGCTAGAACCAGAGCTGCCAAGGTAATTTTAATATCATGCTGCTTTGGAATTTTGCTTTTCTATATTTGTTTTTCCTTTTTCTTTTCTCTTCGGGGTTTAAGGCCTAGTACAGAGTTATATCTTAGTTCTAGTATTGAAGCCATTACAAAAAGAGCCTCAGTATCTTTTGTTGTCATTGCAGGTAGGAAAAGGTTTATCAAAAGATGATAAAGCTCAAAAGCTTGCTCTACAGCATTGGCTTGAAGCGGTTAGTGGCATGAGCAAACCATTTCTTTGTTCCTTTATAATTTGATTTGTGACTCTGGCTCATTCATGGTCATTATTAATGAAATGCTCTTTTGTGTGTAAAACAGATTGATCCACGCCATCGCTATGGGCATAATCTACACTTTTATTATGATAAATGGCTTCACTGTCAGAGTAGAGAACCATTCTTCTACTGGTAAGCTGCAACAGTTTTTGTACAATATGTTTTGGTTCACCACCAAGCTACGGCTTTAATCTAATTTTTTTTATGACAATGGGAGTTTGAAATAAAGCTGCTGATTTGAAATTGCAGGCTAGACATAGGGGAAGGAAAGGAAGTCAATCTTGAGAAATGCCCTCGATCTAGACTTCAACAGCAGTGTATTAAATATCTGGGTCCGGTAAGCTTCCACGCTTTCACTTGAACATCCTCTTATTTGAGGTAATTATTTGAGCAACCTATAATGTTTAATTTATTTTCATTTAATTCCATTTTTCCAGATGGAAAGGTTGGCTTATGAAGTTGTTGTGAAAGATGGAAGGTTCTTCTACAAGCACTCAGGAGAGCTCCTTCACACTGCTGGAGATGTGCATGTCAAATGGATTTTTGTACTTGGCACATCTAAGACCTTGTATGTTGGCAAGAAGATAAAAGGTGCATTCCAGCATTCCAGCTTCTTGGCCGGAGGAGCCACATCTGCTGCTGGGAGGCTAGTTGTTGAACATGGTGTCTTGAAGGTACAAATATGGGGAAGTTCTCTTTTGCTGGATTATTATTGCCATAGCTTGGAGGCTCATCTTTAAAAGAAATAGTTGCTTAAAATAATTTTTTCTCTGTTTCTCTTTAACAGGCAGTTTGGCCTCACAGTGGTCATTATCGTCCTACAGAAGTAAATTTTAAGGAATTTATTTCATTCCTTCAGGAAAACAATGTGAACCTCTCAGATGTCAAGGTATCAAAAGTTAAAACAAAGTCTTTGCATTCTTTTGTAATGGTTTGAATATGTTTGAAACAAGCAAATGAACGTAATCTGAGGATAAGCTTTTCACTCCATGCAGATGATTCCAGTTGATGAAGTTGATGAACTATGCCCTCAGAGAAGCAGTAGTCATCTTAGAAGCCACTCGTCTGAAGAGGACTTTACTGAGAACATGAGTGGCTTGGAGGCTGAAAAGATCAGTGTTGAAAACTCAGTCGAAGAGAAAGCCAATTCAATGGAAACTGAGATTGCTTCTACATTGGTGGCACCTATGACAAGGCAATTCCAGATTCTGGGAAGAGAACTGTCTAGGCTTGAAATTCCAAAAAGGGGCCAATTGCTTGAATTATTAGACAACGAGAAGGATGGGGCCAAGCAATGTGACAGTTTACAAATGGATTCTCCTATTGTTGGTCACGAAGCAGCCCAAGCTTTTGTATCAAAGCAAGATCACATGGTAAAGCAAAACTTTCCTGATGAAAACGAAGTAGAAACTATTCCACAAGAATCAATACTCAAAAGAATAAATTCTCATAAAGGAGAAAAATCATACCAATTGGGAAAACAGTTGTCTTGCAAATGGACAACCGGAGCCGGACCTCGCATTGGCTGTGTGAGGGACTACCCATCCGAGCTTCAATTACTAGCTTTGGAGCAAGTGAGTTTGTCTCCAAGAAATGGTTGCCGCTCTAAATCATCTTCTCTTACTAGAACCACCATTGGTTTGAGTCCAAGAGTATCAACACCAACAACATTGTGTGGGGATGCTGCAGCAGCAGCAGCAGCAGCCATAGGTACAAGAAGAGCAGAATGCTCTCCGTTGATTAGAGGAGCATCAGTAATACCAATTATTCATACAAAATCAGACATGACTGAATAGATTTCCCATTTAATTTATTCTTTTGTGTGAAAATGTGAATAGGAAAGAAGAGATGGGAATATTGTTTTTGCCATTCCTTCCATTAATTTACATTACATAGGCATTCTTTTTTTTTTTTTTTTCATTCTGCTGTAGAAATACAGGATTAAAATTGTAAAATTTTCTTGGGTATATGCTTGCTAATACAAAGGAAACAAATTCTAATTCTCACTATGATATAGATTTACTGAACTCATCCAGAGTCTTGCAAATTCTCCTATATGTATTATTATTATTATTATTATTATTATTTTGGCTTTATTATGCAGATAGAATTGTTAATACCATCTCATAATTGTTGAAAAATAAATTTACAAGCATGTCAATGAATTAGGAAGCATGGACATGTCATTCTCTTTGCTGTTTGCATGTAGTGTCTGGATCTATTTATATTTTTGGGATATATCAGATATATCAAATACGCTATTCTCTATTCACAACATATACATTTTTTTAAAAATATTGTATCCTTATGTTTATGTCCGTCTCCATGCATCCTAATCAATGAACAGTAATAAATAATTCAAACATGGAATATAAACAATCTTAATGCATCCAAGTTGAGAAAATTCATTTTATTAATGTGATTGGATATAAATCTTACTACCTTTATTAAATTAAAATTTAATATTATGCAATAAGGATGCTTTAAATTCTCATAGTCTACCTTCCTGTTTGCTAATTGCAAGTCATCAATGTCTGGGGTCCGATATTATCATCCAAAGGATCCAAATAATCTGCTCGAGATTAGCAAAATTTGGGTATCCATATCATTTTTTATGAACTGAGATATATATACACACAGAATTTGATAGTTAAAATTTGAATATATACATATACACGCACCCTTAGATTATAATTACCAAGTATATCATTTTTTCAAAGTCATCAAGTCATTGAGTAGCAAGTGAATGAAGATGTAATGTTATTGTTTGTCTTTGTAGATATTCGCATATTTGAATGACAAATTTAATCTATATAACAATTAAAAATAATTTTCATATATAGGTAGTGGAATTTATTGACTCACTGGTGATTTTTGAGTATTTCTTTATAAATATATTTTTTAATTTTGTAAATCTATATATTATATGGTACTTGTCTAGCACAAGTTTAAACAAATGTTTAAAAGTTTAAGTGAATTGTAGAGCCGTTATACCACTGATAAATAACTACATTTTCATGGTTGTTATTTTGTAAATCTATATATTATATGGTACTAAGTTTAAAAGTACTTGGTCCTCTGCTCTGATGCATGCTCCTTAGTTTGTTAAACAGCTTCTTTTAGTTGTTAGGAACTTCGCTCCAATTGCTTTTCTGAGAGTTTTTTTTCCCCATCAGAGCTTCCTTCCTTTTTCTTCTTTTCAGCTTTCGTTGTTGCATTTTTGGTTTCGTTGTCTTCTTTTTTAGTAGTTTGATATAAATAATTACTTATATATATATCAATAATTAGCTAACAATTATGTATAAAAATTAATTATGTATTTATATCAATACATCTGTTTGTTATTATTATCGCTTTTATTGCTTGTTTAATACTTTTTTTTCCTTATTTATTGTAATGTTTGGACCCAACTTCCACAAAAAAATTATGGTACGGACCCAATCCAATCCCGCTAAGAGGCCCTTCTGCAATTACTACTTCTTTGGGGGTCAAAAGTTAAGACAATGCAGCCTTCCCACTAAATAGGTTACAAACGCCAAATCTCGACTGGCCATTTTGGCCAACCCATATGGTACACAATCTATTGACTGTCATTGTGTCAAAGTATTTGGGACAAACTTATGTCACTTTTTGGTGGTGTATTATAGTTAGTAAAATAAAAGAGGACAAGACAAGCATATGGTACATATTGCCTTTTATTGAACAAACAAGCATACAAAGAAGCAACCCAGTAAAGTTAGAAAAACTTTAAAGTGAAAAAAGCAAGACAAATCAATAAATAAAAGAGGACTAGACAAGCAATTTATAGCAGTTTGATTGTACAAGAAAAACTTCTCATAGGATCATTCCTCTTTCCTCATGTTCCAACTTTTTGAGCCGTTTGAGTTGTAATCCATTGTTGACATATAAATTTGGTTCACTCCAAGATTCAGTAGCCAACATGAGGATTCTTGACACCCCAAACTACAAATCGATTGTATAGAGAGAGAGAGAATGGGCAAAGGAAGAACAATGGAGAAAGAGGACACCGAAGGTTTTGCGTGGTTTAGCTAAAACCAAACAATATTAGTTTCTATGTCCACGATAATATTATTTTTAAGAATGTGTTTATAGAATATCTATATATATTGTTTGAGTAATTTGGATTACTCCTTTTTTCTCCTTTAACAATGGTCTCAACCCCTATTTATAGTTTTTGGGGGTGTTACAACTATATTCTAAAAAAAGAAAGAATAATAATAAAATAATTACAAGTGGTCCCTATGAGTTGACAATTGCAAGTTGGCCATGCTGACTGGCCACGCAAGTGGTCCTTCTCTTGGGTTTATAATAATAAAATCTTTACTAATTCATTTGCCTTGACTATCTTGCATAAAACCCATCTTATGAAAATGTGAAGTAGTAATTATTGTCATTGCATTTGGGCGTGCAACAGAAGATTCATTTGAAAGTTTTATTTTTGCTTTTGTGAAAAATAGAGTCAAAATCATTCCAAATGGAAGATATCCAATATCAGTTCTTTTTGAACAATTACTCAAGTATTTTAAAATGAAATATGAAAAATTGAAATTAATTTGATTTTTAATAATCCACATTAAAAATAGGCCATCTTTCATAATTTGAGTAAAATTGGTAATTCTTGGCAGAATCACCTTACACACAGCATAATGTAAGATCCTATCCTCTGGTAAAAGACCAGTAATAAGTAGTCTTCCAGTACTATCTTTTGGGGTGGAGTAAGGAAACAACATATCAATTGCCAATTTCTTATTGTATTAACTAAAGGATCCTGCAATAAGCTTAGGCATGGTGTTGTCCATTTCAAATTCATTTGCAAAACTTTCAGGATCAATGACAATGTGCTTCT
>JANHAO010001600.1:0-32224 GCA_026873985.1 Saraca asoca
AAGTGAAAATGGAAAAGCTCTAAGTTTGATATGCTCTTCCTGAATAGTTTGTGGCTTCATGGTAGAGCATACCACATGGAACTCCATGAGATGCTTATGAGGATCTTCACCTACAAGACTATAGAACTAGGGCAACAAATGTATGAGACCAGATTTAAGCTTAAAGTCAGCATCCAAATCAGGATATTAAATACACAAAGGTTGATATGCCAGGTCAAGAGCAACCAACTCCTTCAATGTTCTATCATTTGCCTCATTAGCCATATTTGCAGGGTAAGGGGCAGAACTAGAACCATCAAACAGATCCACCAGGTTTCTCCTAGACTTCCTAATTGACTTCAAGGTTCTTTCTATTTTAGGATTTAATTCAAAAAGACTATGAAAACTAGATCTAGTAAGAATGCACTACTTGGACACACACTACATAAACACTACTCAAATTGGCTGAACTAGGGGTAAAATGTTGAAAACACTACAATAGAACACCAAATGCTAAAAATCACTCAAAATGGCTCTAGTTAACAAATTTACACATTTTTATAAATCATGGGACCACCACAGCATGAAGCCTACACATATGGGGACCCTAATAATTGAATAAAAAAATCATAAAAAATTAAAAAATTGCTCTAAATGAAGGAATTTGGCAAAATAAGGGGTGGTCTCACTAGCAAAGCTATGAAATTTGATCTCCAAGGTCCGTGGTCCGTACTACATGTCCAACATGTTTCAACTCAATCAGAGATGGTGAGTTCAGATGAATAGTGCATAGATCAATGTAACAATAATCGAAAATAGGGCAAATGACAATGGAAACTATGGGACAAGTGTTACTAAGTGGTTAGCATGTAAAAACACTCCAAATAGGATTGAAAAGATTAGAATGATCCCTGGCAACAATGCCAAAATTTGACAGGCTGCCGAGGTTAGTCAAATTGATATACTTATAAGCCGAATTGCCCTATGCTTCTTGTAGTATAAGGCAGCCCAAGTCGAGTCCTTCGATCTTTTAATATTAACAATCAAATTAAGAGATGAAGAAAGAGGGGGGGTCGTTACAACAGCTAAAATAACAGGAAACAATAAAACAGAAGTTGTGATAGAATGCAAGCAAGAACTAGTTCAAAGGAGTTACTAAACTTGAGCTTAAGTTATCATTCATCACTAAGTATTTGAATCAGTTATTGATCATGTTCATGGTCTTAAATCATACAAGAAGCCTTACAATGATTAATGAACCATTTACTAATTAAGCCCATAGCATTTGGTTTCAGCCAAGAGGACAACTCATGAAAAGCATGATTAATTGCTTAGTTCTCCTTTCCTCCTTCCTAAGGTAATTATTAAGCAAACAATCATATTAATATCTAAGCTAAATGAAGCCAACTAATTCAGATATCATAGTAAAAATAGGAGGAAGGGAGAAGAAATGACCAACCAATTGAATGCAACAAGAAATTTCAAGACCTCAATCATCAACCATCAAGTCTTAGCCTCCTTGGACTGATTACAAGAGTTTAAGCTTCCATGGAGAGGAAGCATGAAATTTTTGTAGAGAAAACCAGAAAACACAATGCTACCATCTATCCCTCTATCCTCAGCTAAGAAGCTTTTACAAAGAAATGTTTGCCCCGGGAAAACGGAGGAGACAGAAAAGTTGGTTTTGCAGGTTGCTTTCTGCCAATTTGCTACCTGCCTATCTTATTGCATGCTGCTTATTTAGTTGCAGGCTGCATTCCTACTTTTCTTCTTCTTCTGAGGTCTCTAGTAGGATTTTTGTTGGATCAAAGGATGATGCATTGGGCTCAAAAATCATGCCAATTTGATCCTTAAAACTTCAGTTCTGTATCAGGCCAGTTCTATAGCATTTCTACCCATGAATTTTAGCCAGCATTTGACACCCATATTGACATTTTTAGCTCAGGAAGTCTTCATGAAATTGTTGAATTATGCCTTAGCTTCGATTTGCGCTATGTTTCACCTTAATTGGACCTTCCTAGCTCGAGATATTGTCTTCTAAATGCATGAAGGTCGGAGATAGTATTCTGACAGTAATTTCATCTCCAATTTTCGATAACCAAATGATGGATTCAGCTCTTGTAGTTTTCATGAGAGTTGTAGAGCTATCTCTTATCTTTCCTCAAAGACAAAACTCACATCAATTCCACAAGTACAGCTCAATTTATGATAGAATTACAGAAATTGCTCAATTATGGCCAAAAATGCATAATTTTGTAAAATGAACCAATTGAGTTGGAATCATAAATCACTCTAACACAGCTGGAAATATGTCATTTTAGCTCTTCAAATGCTAAGTATGAGGGCAAATAAATGTGACAAATCTTGTGTTATCTGTCCCTAGAATAATTTATTATTCGTAAAACATCCCTAGTCGAGTATTATTGTAAATTGGGATAGCAATAATGTAGCGAGACTAGTATGTATGATGACTGATGAGCAAATGTCATGGATATGAGATATGAAGTCATTACATGGGTACATGTTAGAGAACAAAATGTACTTGGACCAACCTGCTTTAAGAATGCTACATGGATGGTTATGTGTCATAAGCAATTCTTATAGTGACCATAATGTATGTATTTCTTTGACCTGAAATCTCCACGCTTCCCTACATGAGAAGTTATTTACATTGACACTGTCTAATGTTACCTTTAATAGGGTGGCCTAAAAGTCAGTGGTTAGGTATATCACAAATCATGTGAGGGGATGTGTGTGATTTAGATGGGATTTTGTCCCTACTTCTTAGGAGGAGTAATAGTCACGGCCCCCTTGATTGAGTGGAACTAAGAAATGAATGGCTGTGCTCAAATGAATTAATTTGTGATATTAATTTATTTGTTTCCAATTAGCCACTTAGGGATCAAGAAACGTAGATTGAATTATTAAGAGGATGACACATTCCATGCCTTGAGTTCAATTTGGATATTTGAATAAAAAGGACTAAGATACATGGTATATTAGTCACTGTTTAGGTATGCCAAATCACTTATATTCTTATTACTTGGGTGATAGTGATGTATGGCTCTATACTGCTTACTACATATGATGCTAAAATTAGATTATTTTTGGTATGATTGCCAATGTAATAAGAATCTACAAGGTCGCACATAAAGAGTATGACAAAATTAGAATTAATGTAATATAATTAGGATTCTTCATTGGATTAGGAGGTCCTTGAAATATGGCCTAATATAATATAACATTGGGTTTTATTACATCGGGCTTTATTAATGTTATATTACATTAGGCTTAATTATTAAAGTTAGTTAGACTAATTTAATAACTTAAGCTTAAAAGCCTTCCTACACTTTCTATTAGACTAGGACTTTTAGTTGGGCTAGGACGTGGACTTTCAGTTGGACTTGGCCTAGGTCTTTTCTCACTAAAATCATAGAGCTATAAAGATAACATTAGGGCATTAGTGGGGTGTAAGAAAAGAAGAAGAGCTGAATCAAAATGCTTGCTTTCTGAAAAATCATTGAGAGATCTTAGAAAAATAGAGAGAGCCATCTTCTAATAGAAACGCAATGAGAAAGGCGATTCCATCCGGCTAATTAGAGTTTTGTCTTGCTCATGTGTGGATACCATAGAGACATAGATCTACCATTCTGTGTTGGTATTTCTACATCCAACCGCAGCACACCATCTAGCTGCAGCATCCTATCCAACTACAACATCAAGGAGACAAAATCTAGGTTGCTGCATTTAACCACAACATCACATCCAGCCACAGCATCAAGGAGACGGATTATGGTGTTGTTGATTTTGCATCAAATCGTTGATCTATGTTATTGCATTTTGCATTAAATGCAATGCAATAAGGTATTTTTCTGGGCCAACTGATTTATATTTTGTACATGGATCCTTAGTGCATTTCAAAATATTTTAAATTTTTGCTGTGCTTGCTGCAACGAAACTCAATATGGGGGGCTCACCTAAAGTTTCCATTAGATCTTTGAAGAAGGAAGGAAAGCTTCCTCCATCTTAAATAGAAGTAGTTTGCTTTCACCAAAGAGTCCAGAAATCAACCCCAACCACTTCCATTAAATGCCTTAGAAGAAAATGAGGAAGACTCATCCATGGTAATAAGGCACGTCTAGCAGAAGATATGGCCGGGGTCAGACGAAAAGATAGGCTGACTGAAGATTTTGACTACACAATGATTGATGAAGGAAGACTGTGCCAGTAAGTTACAACTCCCAGTCCACAAAGTGAACTGAGAGTTAGGGGGCTGATGATATGCATGAAATTTGGTATTATGAGATAGGCTAGCAAAAGTTCTAGCAGAAATCAAGAAAGAAGCCTATCTCGCATGACACTGAGCTCTCTATGCAAGCAGCTCACTAAGCAGTAGCCTCCAGCTCACTAGCGACAATCCTCAACTCATTGATAGCTCAAGCTTGTGACTCGTTCAAGTTCAACCTCGCAAAATAGAGATGGCCTGCAGTGCCTTGCCAGCTTGAAGCCTGATTGAGGTCAAGCATGCAGCCAACAAACAATTTGCACCACCATCTTGCAAAATGTAGTCCAAGGGTCCTACTTGTGAAAAGAATTTCACACAAGTTAGCCAATAGTCTGTAGAAGCCAACTTGTTGCATTTTAGATTGTCTTGTATATTTATTATTTTACGTAATAGAAATACAAATTATGTAATTACATTTGTAACCTCCTCTCCTTTATAAATATGAGGAAGGAGTCTTCTATGAGAGAAGAAGAGAACACTGTACCGAAACTCTGTAAAATTGTCTTTCAAAAAATAAAATGTTACCATAGACGTAGGGGCCGATTCCATCTGGTTTTGGCCAAGCCACATTAAATCTTTGTGTATTTCATTCCTCTCCTCTTTCCTCTAGCCATTTTGCACCTTCTCACCATCTTAACAATCAAATAACAACTTAGGTCCTAAAAGAACCCTCTCAGGTTATCTGGATTAGGCAGAACCAAAATTTACCATCAATAAGTATCAATTATAAATTTATATAATGCTCATATATATATTGGATGTTATTTGAATGGAAATTTAATTAACATTAGATTTCTTGTGAATCATTCATTTATTGGATTTCAGTTGACTTGATGAAGATTGAACACATTATCCTTGCATGATACTTTGGCAATTGGCCTAGGATTTGTCTTCAAGGGTATTAATGTGTTTTACTATTATGTTGTGTTTATTGCACATGCAAGTGTGGGTAGGGTGTGTGGTCTTCCACTATTGTATTGGTCCTTTAGCTATTATCCATGAAATAGAGGAGACTATGCTAAAATTTTGGTAGACTTAACAATAGCCTGGTCATTTATGAATCATTTTAAAAATATGGTTTTGAGAAATTGTATTTTATTGGACTTGTTTGATTTGCTTTTCAATCAAGTATTGCATTGTTGGTAAGTCAAGCTTGTAGGAGACCATTTTACAATGGTTTCCTACACTCATCACAAGTCCAAAGTTATGTCATGACATGGTTCTTCTTTTGGATAATAGAGATAACATCCAAACAAATTTATAGTAAATGGGTTAGACTTTTTGTATCATCCCAAATGTTCTAAAATTAATTTTGAAGACAAAATGGCTTCTTGAAAAATTTAAAAAGGGTAATTAAGAATAATAGGAATCTTCAGAAAGTGGAAGTTTTCAATTTTGATGACTGTGGAGCAAAAATTGTGTTTTTGGCATTTAATATTTAGAAAAACTTTGGAAATATAGAAACTAGGGCTACGAGTGCCCAACGAGTGTAAACTGATTGCCATTACAAAGATAATTAATTTAACTAGTTTGTATTAAAATTTTATGGTCGTTGGTGTTCAATGAGCATGTCAACTTCATACTTTAAGTGAATAAATAAGTAAAGTCACTAAACAAGAGAAAAAATTGCAAAACTTGCTAAGGAAGAAGTCAAAGGATGTTGACCAAATTCATTTTTCCATTTTTGGCCCTTAAGAGGTTGTTGCCCACTCTTTTTAAGTCCATTCTCGATTACTTCATGCAACTTTTCAACTTCTTCTATAAGTTTACTCTCTGTCTCTCTTCAAGCTCTCCTTCTCTCTTTAGGCAATACTTCATCTTTCCATGTAAATTTCTTTTACTTTTACAGTTGATTCTATGAGCCTTGCTATCATGTCTTCTTTAGTTTTGATGTTAAGAAAAATAATGTTATTTGATGTCACAATCTAACTATGTGTTTCTAGTGGTTGTTCATTTCACATACGTAAGCTGATCAACTGACATTCAAGATATCAAGAGATCCAACAATTCTTTCAATGTCTTCTAATTGATTTTACTATAATCTTTTGTAAGTGTGGTCTAATTAACTTTGATCCAAGCAAATTTCTAAAAATAGCAAAACTGAGTAGAAATAATTGAAATGAAATGAGATGAAAATAAATATTTTCTAACTATGTTTTCAAATGGCTTTTCACAAGTTGAACTTTTTTGAAAATTGTTTTAAGATTTGATTCTTAGTGAAATACTTATGAAATCTACTTGAATTGATCAAGCAATCAATTCATGAAGAAAAGTTAATACTTTTACCAAAACATTAGAAAGTAGTTTGAATCAATTAGGCAATCAATTCATGATCTTTTTACATAAGAGGATAAATCAATTCATGCATTAATTCAATCATCAACTTCTTCATGAGCTTCAAAAGGGAATCATTTTATTAATTTATTAATTATTTAATAACCACTATGAATTGATTCACAATTTAAAAGTTAGTCACAGCATCTGTAAATGCCCTCTCACTCTTATTTCAACACATAACTTTATATTAGTTCTTTATAACTTTGAGCACAAAAATAGAGACAATTCTTTAAGCTTTAACTGATTCAATTCAACCTCTCCAAAGCACATTTGATTAACAATCTTGGATCAAGCCTGTGAAAATCACACAACTAGATAATTGAGATATTCATCTCAATTGTTAGTATTGCATTTCTTACCATACTTCTTGGCTACCTTTCATATTTCTAGTTTCACAAGAATTTGGTTATTTATCTTTTGCAATTTCTAGGTTGATAAGAATCAGAGATACAAAGGAAAAAGTTATTCTTCCTTCTGCTTCTTCTTTAGTTGTGAGGTGGATTACAGCTAGTTAAAGATTGTAAAGAGTTCTTGCAATATCTCTAGGCTATAAGGTTAATCATAGTCTATTGAGATAAAAGAATTATTGTATTTAGGTTAGCAAGAGCCCAGTCAAATTTTGTGTAATAGGTAGGCAACAGCCCATTTAAGAACTTGTGTAAATTGGGTTGCAGGAGACCGGTCAATTCTTCTATTTGATAGTTAATAAAAGTAGCTATCTAGTGGATGTAGATCTAAACTACAATTTTAGTTTAGGTTAAACCACTTCAAAAACCTTGTGTTCTTGATTATTATTTCTGCACACATTTTATTCTTTACTGCATTTTATACTTTTACATTTTGCATTCTACTATTGCACTACATTTGTAATGCCACTGTTGTTTTGATATTACAACATTTTTGTTATATTACAATTCTGTTTAATAGTAGAACTAGTTCAAATTGATCAATTTGCTAATAATGAAGTGACTCCAATATACTCTTGATTATCTAATAGATTCTTCCTAAAAAATCTTGCAAAAGAAGAATCCAATCTTAAAGTAAAAAGAGCATATATATTTTACATTTATAAAAAGGGCATGTTCATTTTTGTTGTTAGTTTTTGGGACCAATAGATTCCTCTCTTATTCCTCTTCAATTTGACATCAAAATCTTGTTGATTCATACAATAAAAGTTCTGTTATGAATTTTTGAAATCTACTATCACCATTCATTTCATTATTGAACCAATAAATCAATATGATTTTTTAAGATGTTGATATAGCTTATTTCTATTAAATGGAATCATAATATGATCATATATGATTAGTGGAAGGGGAAAAATCCTTGGAAAATCTGAAAGCTAATAAGCTCTTCTTTTGTATTCTTGAAGAATATTGAAGATCTTTTTGAGATATGTTTAATATATTTGTCCTAGTTGTTATGGCGAGTAATCCTTACATTTCTTGTAAGTTATAATGTGTTCTTGTTTGTGATTTGTTGATCAGTTGATGCTAATGGATATGATAAGTTTTTGATGACTGTATGGCAAAATTTGAGATTGAATGGATCTGTTGAGGTGTTGTTTGGTTTGCCATGGAAATAGCCAAGTAATAAGCTTATTCAAACATTCAAAACAAGTTGAAATAAAGATTTTCAATAGAAGGTTGAATACAAAGTTGCTTCCCTTGTTTTTCTACTATTTTCACACAAAATCTACTTTTATGAGTCAAATCGTAGCATTTTGAACCAAAACCACGATCATGCTCATGAAAACCTAACAATTTGGCTCTTACGATTTGAATCAAATTTTGAACTAAATTTGTATGATTCAAATTGATTTTTTCTACTCCATTTTCTTTATTTTGATCGAGAATTGAATCTTGTTCAAATTTGGACTTCTCAAAAGTTTTCAAAATTTGGTGAGCAGACTCCCAATTTCAATTGAATTTCCTTGATTTTACATGAATTCTTCGTTGATTCTAATCATGATTCTGTTTGAACTTCAAACATGATTTTGTTTGCAATTCTAATAGTAACTTCAGAAATTTTCCACTCTTTTCAATTTAAACTTCTTTCTCCTTAAAAACTATTCTAATTCTTTGGGTCAAAAATTACATGAAATGGAATTAAGTTAAATCAAACATATAAGAAGTTTTGAATGAATAATTTTGGTTGTGGGTAATTTTCAATGTCGCATAAATGGGTTGGTAAAAGCCTAATGAACATACTTAATTGTTAAGGGCCTAGCTCATCTACGTTTGAGGCCACTGACAAAGACATTAAGTCACCAAATACGAGCTTAGGTCAATAGTCATCACAGGTCAAAGCAGCAACCTTAGGTCATTGAGAGTAAAGCTCAGCTTGCAAATCAGAGCACACATCCCCAACCATCAATCTAGGGAAATCTATTCAGTTTCCTATCTTAATAGGAATCCATTGTAACCATCAATCCTTGTCCATTATGCAATCCTAATTAAGTTATGATTCTTATCTCTTATAGATTTACATTCAAACTATAACCCCTAACCATTATAAAAGTGGATGAAATCATTGTACATGGAATGATCAACTATCAATCATCCAATACAAAACACTTAGAAAAGAGTAATAAAAGGCATGGACGTAGGGGTCGATTGACTTTAGCCAAACCACGTTAAAAACTTCTGCTGTCTCCCTGTTCTTGCTCTCTCTCCCTCTCAATACATATTCAATCTACAGTTTGGGGTTTTGGACTTGGGTTAACTGCATTCGATCATCAACAATTTCCAAGTTAATTTTAATACTAATTAACCTAGTAATTGTTTATATATGAATATTATGGAAGCAATATGGATAGTTATAAAGATAGTGTTATAGAGATTATGTGCTTGTGACAGTAATAGAATAATGATCTATTCTTGGACAATAAGAAAATCATTATGAGACATGTTACAATAATGGGACCCATATAATTTATGAATGAGGTTTAAGTTTGAATATTCTTTAAGAGCTAGCATATGGTATATGATGACTATGATAGGTGAAATACAATGATAATGATATGGGATACATGAGGATGATGAGACATGAATGAATGATCATGATAATGTGATGAGAAACATAGGATTGTAATATTGTTAGAAAATGACACACATGATATGACAATGATAAGAAATGATGCTACTAAGATACTTGAAAATTCCCTATGAAACATTAGATGACAAGTGATGAATGGCTGTGATTGTAGAAATGCAATTACTATGAAAGGCATTATGGTATAAAGTTTAATAATGTGGATGAGATATTGAAAAGTATGTCATGTTATGATGATATGATTGCTACTAAAATTAGAAATGCTACAAGTGATTATATGATGAAAAACCCATGCATGGCAAGGAAAGATACACAGTGTTATGAATGATGATGGAATATGTTACTATGAAATACATGAGATATACATTATGAGAATGAAATGATTGTATATTTGAAAGCTTTTTGAGGCTTGATATGAGAATGATGGGATATAGTGGGAAATAATAAACTAGATCCTGGTTCTGTACATTCCAAATGGTGGAGAAGTATAAGGTGGGTTCTGCAGGGAAAATGCTAGGTTTGTGTAGGATATGGCTAGACCAGAGTAACAAGGAGGTTTACTTTGCTATTCTTTATTACGTTGTTTGAAATTGTTATTTTCAGTACATTGGAATGTGATAAAATATCACTTGATTAAGTGACAAAGTTATAGATAGCTTAGAGCTGTGTGAATAGTATGATTTATAACTGTTATTCTAAGAAATTTTGAAAGAAAATTTAATGTGGTAAGATAATGTGATATAAACTCATGTGAAAACTGTATTCTGTGAAATGCTAGAAAGCAATATAATACTATGACTTGAACATATAATGATTGATGAGAATGGCTTTAGGCCTTGAGAAAATCTATAGTGTGACAATTAAAATGTATCGTTATATTGCTCAAAGGTTGATCCCCTAAGTCTTTATGATGTGTTTGTTAATTCTAGCATGAGTTATGCTTTCTAAAGATATTGTATATGTGTTCACTTAAATGTTGATGAGTTCATAAGCTAGGGATTGATTTATCTCATAAGCCCTAAACTCACTCTTTTGTGGATTATTTTTTAGATTCTTAAGAAATTGCCATTAACCCACCTCCAAATAGTAAGGATAGGTGATAACTTCCTGGAAGTTGTTATTGATGTAAATGCCACTAGAATAGTGAGTCTTTAGGAAGGTATGTCTATTACGCACTTATTGATGGTTTGTTGAATGAAAGTTTAAATTTGCATGTGTCATGTTTTGGCAATGCCTTGGTACCCTATAAAAATATATTGATATATCAATGTTTCTCTCTTCATCTATAAGTTTACCCTTATTAACCATTTGAGTTCATGTATATACAAATGGAAAATATTAAAACAAGTATAAGTACAAATAAATAATAGAGACATGTTAAACGTTGGTGATTACCAATCAGGTTTTAATATTCACGTCGATCATAGCTAGGAGTGTAGGTCATGACAAAGATGGTATTAGAGCATGGTCTAGGCTAAATCTGAGTATAGGCTTGCATCTAGGATTGCATAGAGTCGATTAGAGTTGTCTTGTGGTGTTAATTTCATCAAGTGTTAATAGGAATAGTACCAGTAGGACTATACACTTAGGAGCACGTGCTCCTAATGTTATTCCCATTGACCTAGTGAATTTTGTATCCATGTTAGTGTTATCAGATTCGAACCTTTGTATGTCATGAGAATCTAATTAATTTTATGATGTAGAATGGAAAAGGCTAGAAAGCAATGAAGCCAAGAATTTAAGTTTGATGATGAAAGATTTTCATTGGATGAACTAGTCCACACCATGAAATTGGTGATAATTCTAAAGTCCGTCAATGGGTAAAAAACCTAGTGCTGTAGGCAATGAACTTCTTGATACAAACATTAACATAAAGACAAAATCTAGATCAGAATAAAGGACCTAATAGGGGTACACGAAATAAAAGAGATCAAACTCCTTAGGCTTGAAATGAGCAACCAAGTAGGTTAAGTATTCTTCACAAATTTCTAAATCTAAAGCTGCCTCAATATACAGGAACACATTTTTCTATGGATCCTTATCAATTTCTTAACCAAAATGAAAGATATGGTTGGATACTACAATGCCTTGAATGCTTAGTAATAGAGCTAATAGGGTACCAACTATATGATTTGGCATATTACTGGTATGTTGTAATCATTAGGAGACGAGCTACTAATGTTGAACCATTTACTTACGTAATGTTCCAAGAAAGTTTTGTTGATAGATTTTTCCTCCTAGTGTTCGGCAAACAAATGCCAAAAAGTTTGAAAACTTAATACAAGAAAATTTATTTGTAAGTGAGTATGAGGTCCAATTCACTTCACGTTCTTGATGTATAGCTCACTTGATTCTTAATGAAACTATAAAGATAGAAAGGCTTATACAAGGACTTCATAATTACTACATTGATCAAATCAAAATTGATCTAGATACAACACACCCACAGGCCATGAACTAGCATATATGGATTGAATTAGGGTCCAAAGAATGCCATGAAAAAGAAGTGTCTTTTGGTAGTAATAAGTGAGTTTGAATAAAAAAAGTTAGTATTGCATCAAGCGGGAAGCCAATTCTTGTTCATGGAATGCCATATGGTAGGTGGAGGGAAAATCATACTGGATCATCTTGGTCACATGATCTAGTTACAAGAAGAATCAGTTTTACTTATTTATGCTCCATTCCATGGAAAGAGTGGGATCCAGAATTAGGGGAAACTTAATGCTAAAAAGTCACTATGACTCATTTGTAGTACAAATGTCTCATGAATGTTGGTGTCTCGAGGTTCTCAAGCCTGACCTAAAAATTAGCTAGTAACCTAACATATAGCTTTAGAGAGAGGACTGACTATGTATCATATGAACAATAGAATAGGTAATTAAAAGAGAAACCCTAATGCAACCACTATAAGAATTCACAGCCTTACCAAACAGGAAGCCCAAACATCGAATGCTAAAATTTTAGGTATTTTGGAAATACATAAAATTATAAATTTGTTATTGTCTGACCTTGGAACAACTTATCTCTTTATTGATTCGCATTACTAAATAAACCTAGTGAACTAATGGAATCACTGTTGGTAGTAGTGGTTTGATTTGACAAGGTTTTTTTGGTAGATTATATGTATAAGAATTGTGCTATGATAATAGGAGAAAATCAGTTATATTTCAATCTAGTCATGATAGATATGATTGATTATGATGGAACCTTGGCTATGGATTGGACTTCTCAGCACCATGCATGCATGAATAGTTTGATATGATAACTATATGTACATTGATACATATAAGTAATTCTTTCACTTGTGGTTTTTAAAGGCTTTTGTTAATTGATGTTGCATGTAAACCCTAATGTTAAACAATTATGGGAAATTATGATAATTCCCAACTTTTTTTTTTCTTTGTATTAGGAATTTAAGTCATTTTTTTGTGGCCAATAACTTGATTCTTGCTTGCAAGGTTTTGCTTAGTAAAAATCTTATTCAATTTAACTCCAACCTATAGATTTATTTGAGAATGTGGAGTTGTCTCTTTTGAACAACTTGGATTCAAGAAAGTGTTTAGTTAATCTCAAGGGGAGTGGATAATTCTACTCCTATTGTGAATCTCTTTTCATGTGTAATTAGTTTTATTTGATATCATGATTTGAAATATCATAGATTACTATGATTATTAAGTAATTTGAATATTGCTACTTTTTTTAAAAAAAAATTAAAACCTTACGTTACAGTGTATATATATAGCACTACATTATACATATTCTTTTATAATATATATACACACATTGTGTTGTTTGCTGGCAACTTTGTTATTTTGTCATAGCGGATTATTGAAATTATTGAACAATTTGTTATATGAAATGGATGATTGTGCTATTGTGTGATTTGATATATGAATGGGTTGGAAATGGTTCTTTACTCTTTTATTAATATGTGTTATTAGATAAAATATTTTGTTAATTGAGCTTTCTTGAAATTTGGATCCATTCGAAATTCCTTTAGAAAATCCCCAAAGAAACTTGTGATAGAACTATATCTATTGGAAGGATAAGGGGCGGATATCTATTGGAAGAATAAGGTGGATGATGATGACTAATATCTATTAGGTAAGGTTGCCTTTAGAAATTACCCATTAGATTCTATTTGCATATGGAAATTTTGAATTCTTTTTTGATTGCTTAAAAAATATGTGAAGTAAGATCAATATTGACAGTTTTCTTGCTGAATTGTTTGATTAGTATTTTAGGAAATAAAGAAGCATTATACATGCTTTTAGCTATGTCAGATTTCATAATATGCTTACAAACTAATGTTAATATCATTGTATATGTACATTTTACTACCTTACTCTAGAATATGAATTATAAACTATTATTGGTTTTCTAGGGGATTATCTGCTTACAGGGCTTCTAATAAACTCACTCCACTTTGTTTTTTGTTTTTAGAGCCTAAGGCCACTCTGGCTACTTGCCCACATCCATCTGGACCTGAGTCTGTTCCTTGATTGGGTACACTTCTTGAGTCTGAATGCATATTGATGGTGGAATTCTGGTGGTTGGTGTAGTTAGTCATTTATGCGATTGTATCCAGTTATTGTCTAGTAATTTATCAGTATTATGATGTTCTATTTAGTTGTAAAAGTTGTGAGCAGGGCATGTAGCCCTCACCTAATTTATTGGCTTAGTCCTCAGGGCCTAGAAACAAGGGAAACTTTTCTGAATTTCTGTTAAAAATTTGATTAAGCATTTTGATAAATATATTTGCATTGTTTAGGTGTCCACGCTTCTTACATATTTTATATTTGTCTAATTGCACTCCATATAGGAGGTGTGTCACCTCAAGGATTTTATTGCATTGTTAGGCTTAGAGAGGGTTATCTAATGGTAACCTTTTATGCCGATCACGTGCCGTGGAATGGGATATGACAACTAACCACACATGAAATAGTTTCTTCCTTAAAATTTAGATTTTTCCTATAATCTCCCAATTTTATAACTTGTTATTGAATTTGACCCAATTCTAATTGCTATCAATTAGTATCAGATTCCTATCTTGAATTATCTTCCTATTCAAGTTAAACTTTTGTGATCGTAGAATTGTGAATGCTTGCTAATTAAATATTTTGGATTATAAATATTTGTATTGGATATGAATTTGAGGTACAAAAGAGATAATGTTGTGAGGACCTATATGAATTCTGTGGAATGCCTATATGGGTTCTATGGGGCCCTACAAGAGCCCTAAGAGAGATGGAGAGATAGTTGTTAAAAAGTTGTGGATTATGATTAACAAGTTTCACACATATTATATATTCTACAAAATAATTGATCTTATCAATAATTTTTTTAAAGAATTTGAGATTTTCACATTGAATTATTTGTATTTGTGTTACTTTAATTATTTGAATCACATGATAATAATTTATATAAAATAAAGACGTTTTTCCTCACCTTCATCAATCCTAATATTCTTATACCTTATGTTTCACTTTTTCAATTTCATTGAAGAATTCTATTTTATATGGGTTCAATCTACCTCACAGTCCTTGCACTTGTGCAACCCTTGCTTTTTTTCTCTTTTTTGGTCAAACCATAAAAAAACAAAAATTTTGTTTGGTGTATATAATAAAGTCTATAATTTTTTTTAATGAAGAATTATTAACTTTCTAGTAACTTTAACAGACGATGTTGCTCATAAAGTTCAATGATCAAGAAGGGATAAACTGGCAGTAATATTCAAAAAATATTTTTTATGTAAAACTTGTAAATTCAGACTTTATGTTTCAAAAAATAGTTTAAAGTCTGGTCAGTCTCAAAGAAAATCTATGTAAAAGAGAATGGAGACTAAAAGAGAAGGCAAAAAACAGTTTGATTTCAAAATAGTTTTTCTACAAAATTGCTTATGCAAAATAAATTAAAGAAGAGTTGACACAAAAGAATTTATAAATATTTGATTATCCAAGAGCAACTTTTTGTAGGTCTACTTCTCTCTTCTCAAGTTCTAATTCTCAAATATTTGAGGTATAATCCAATAGGCATTTGATGAGTTAGAATCACACAATCCTCACAACCCCTATAAAATGGCTTTCATTGACTTTTCACACAAACCCCAATATCAGCTTTCTCACAAAGCTCTCAATCGCTAACTAGAAAGATTTTACCAAAAATGGAAATCCCTATCTCTTAATTTCTAACTAGTGTTTACAATGAATATTCATCAATGAAGGATTTCTCAAACAAGAGAGTTTGCAACTTAGATTACTCAGATGAATAACACTTGAGTGTGCAGTTTTGCAAGTTTAAGCACAAAAGGAGAGTATGAAGAGAATGAAAACTTTAAACACAATTGCTTGTAGGCACTTAGATTTGATGAATAGCACTTCTCTGTCTTTTCACTTCTCTTTGAGAAGCTTTATATAGGCTTGACGAGTATTGTGACTATTATGCCTTGTTTGTCAAAAGTTGGAGCTAATGTCAATTACTTTTGCTTTAATAAAACGTCTCCGGTATTTACTTCCATTTTGATTTAGTAGAATCAATTATTATGCTTGTCTTTGTTTCTTTGTTTCTCTAGTTTGCCCCATGTGGGTTTTAGAAGTTATTTCATCCTAAGGTCTATAAAAAAGGCAATATCTGAGACAATATTGGAAATGTCAATTTTAAGATGCGAATAAGTATGTAGTAAGCATGAACAAATTTATCATTGGAAAATGATAATTACTCTCAAGCATACATTCCCTGGCCCAACTCATCCCTAAAGCTAGCCAGATACAACCAGAGCTCTAATATCAACTTGTTACATCCCTACTCTCAAGGAAATGTGATCGGCATGGATTAGCTAGATCTGATAAAAGAATAAAAAGAAAAACCTTTGTTAAATACTTGAGTAAAAATTAATAGTAATGTGCACACTATACTTCAAACTATATCTAGTGAAAACTTATGTAGTGAAAACATATATAACTAAAACATTAAAAATGTTTTTGAAAGTAATCCATGATACATAAAGAACGGGGTCAACTTAGCTAACTGCTAACTCTCTACGATGAAAAACTAGTATAATGAAGATATTTCCTACCATTAGTAAGTACGAAGAGGTCCTACCTAGTTAGGATCATCAAAATTCTATGTACCTAAAAAATTTAAGGAAATGAAGGGTGAGTATAAATCACTGTGCTCAGTGAAGTGAGTGTTTCTATCCTCCTTTAGGTTGAAATCCCTTTTTGGTCATAAACTTATATGTAACATACATGTACATATACAAATGATAATAAATAATCATATGCATTCAAATCATACCTTTTCCTATTTTGAAAAACATTCAAAACCATGTGATTTATATTATGATATAAATATTGATATATGTATGACATAGGCTAGTTGATGTTTATGTGGCAATAGATTAGTTTAAATATATGCATGCCATACATAGGACCTTTAATAGTTAAGCCCTGAACTAATTAGAAGATCCTTTACTAATTAAGTTGCATGCTAAGAATATAATTTGTTGCTACCCAACAAAATAATGAAAATTAGAGATCGATTTCATGATAACTTATTGGCCATGGATAAGGTTGCGCTGCATTTTTCAGGTTATTATTATTAGAATATGAGTGATATGCTTGTTTAATGGTTTTAATTTAGCATAAATGTATAGTTTGGATTGCCTTCATCATGACTATACAATGTTTAAGCATAATTAGGTTTCAATTTGAATCTTAAAAACAAGGGGTTGTTAATAATATTTGATGTCATGGATAATAAAAGGCAAAGAGTTGTCAACTTAATGATTAGGAGTACATTGAAATGTAATAGACAATCTAAGTTGTCTACCAAGTCTACTTTATTTGGATTCATTGGCCTCTAAAAAGTTCAAATAAATTAAACTAGGATCCTAACCTATTACAATTATCATTCAATGTGATAATCTGATTCTAAGATAGGAGGTCATTACAATTGAAGAACATAGTAAGAGCTTATTTTATTATAGTCCATGTAAAATAAATATTATGCTTAGATTATAATTCACTCTATTCTTATTGAAGGTTGTTAAAATGAGAAATAACATCTCCTTAGGAAATATATTGATTGATAATAAGCTAACAAGGCTAAATTATGTGGACTAGTTACGAAACTTGAAGATTGACCTTAAAAAGGAAAAGATAGCCTACCTTCTTGAGAAGATCGTTAGATACCTATGTCTAAAGTTTCAAGTGAATATGAAAGTTTTGATTTTAATTCTCACTTGAAATATGAGGAAGATTTTGAGCAAGCAGCATGTGTGATGCTAGTTCCAATGTCTCCTAAGCTTTAGAAGTAACATGAAAATATGACTCCCTCTGGTTATGCATTTATAATAATTATATAAAGGGTGTGCTTGTATTGAGAGATACTAGGTATCTTGTGAATTGTTCAACTACAAGATGACTGAGGGATAATCTATTACAACTCATGTGCTCAAGATGATCGAGCTAATACAGAAATTGACCTAACTTGACCAGGTGATCAATAATGATCACGTAGTGAACATCATTATGCATTCCATCATCTGGGCAACTTGTCATAAACTTATTCATGAATGAGATTCAGTTTTTTCTTGTAGAGTTACATAACATGCTTAAGATTGCCAAAATGACTTTTAATAAGGAACAACCTATGTTGATGGTCAATGCTTCTCTTAAGCCCAAGAGGGAAGAAAAGAGGAGCTCAAGAAGAAGAGTTCTGAAGCTATGGCCTAAGATAAGAAACCTAAAGGAGGTGTATAGAAGAAGAAAGAAAAAGATCCCAAAGGCATCTACTACCATTGCAGAGTCAAATGCCATTTGGAGCAAAATGTAAAGCTTCTCTCAAGACCTTGAAGTAGAAGAAGCTTAGAGAAGCTTAGAGTAGAATGCCTAAGAATAACCTATGTTGATGATTCTTGGGTATCAGATACTAGTTATGGCTCACACATTTGTAATGATGTGCGTAGACTAAGAAATGGTAGAAGCCTATAGAAAGGTGAAGTGGACCTACATGTCGAGAATGGAGTAAAGTTGCCATTGTTAACATAGGAAGCTACCTTTTAGAATTTCCTATGAGTATAATTCTAGAATTAAATAATCGTTATTGTGTTCTCACAATTTCTAAGAATCTAATTTTCATTTCTTGTTTAGACCAAAAAGGATTTCCTTTCACTTTTAAGAGTAAGAGATTTTTTTTTCACATGGCAACATATTTTATGGTAATGGAAAACTTGTTAATAGATTGTATATCCTAGAACCAAGATAAGAAGTCCTATTTATCACAAGTAAGAAACCAAAGTTTAATGAATTCATAAATCCATCCTATCTTTGGCATTGTGGACTTGGTCATATTAATAAAAGTAGAATCACAAAGTTACATAGAGATAGATACATGGATCCATTTGATTATAAATTATATGAAACTTCTGAATTATGTCTCACTAGAACAATGGCTAAGAAACCCTTCACAAAAAAGGGTAAATATGCCAAAGAAATGCTAGAGTTAATAGATAGTGATGTATACGGTCTAATGATTACTCTAGCAAAAGGTGTGTTTTGTTACTTCATCATCTTTACTAATGACTATTCTTAGTGTGGGTACTTGTATTTAATGAAATACAAGTCTAAAGCCTTTGAAGAGTTTAAGAATTCAAAATTGAAGTGCAAAAATGAATAGGAAAAAGTATTAAGATACTTAGAACAGATTGAGGTAGAGAAAACTTATGTCAAAAACTCATGGATTATTTAAAGTAGTTTGAGATTCTATCACAATGGACTCCACCTACAATTTGACAAATGAATGGTGTTTTAGAAAGGAGAAACCATACCTTGCTTGACATGGTACATTCCATGATGAGCTTGCAACCTTACGAATCTCTTGCTAGGGCAATAGTTTCGAAATTGCTACATACATAATTGAGTGTCATCTAAATCTACTAATAAGACATTATACAAGCTATGGTTTAGGATCAGTTGAATCTTTCACATATGAAGATTTGAGGATGTTCTACTTATATGAAGTAGATCATTAGAAGCAAGTTGCAATCTAAGTGAGATAAATACTTATTTTGGGATACCCTAAGCAAACATGAGATTACTACTTTTGCAACCCTATTGAGGAAAATGTGTCTGTCTTAATAAACATTATCTTCTTGGAAAAGAAGTTGATCCTTGAAAAGGCTAATGGGAGTAAGGAAGAACTTGAAGAGGTTCAAGAACCATAAAGTAGCATGCATCACATGGTGAAGGATGAGTATGATCAAGCATCTCAAAGATTTAAGATAATTAATGAAGCTCAAAGTACCCCTATATTATAGGGATCTAGTAGGGAACATCATGAACCTTGAAAATATGTTTTTCTCCTCACACAGGAGAATGACATTGAACCTACTAATTACCAAGAAGTAATATCAAATATTGATTCCTTGAAATGGTAAGAAGCCATAAATTCTAAAATGGATATAATGCATAGAAACCAAGTATGGGACTTGGTTATTACACCTGAAGGAATAAAAGCCATTAGGTATAAGTGGGTCTCTAAGAGAAAGACAGATGTAGATGGCACAGTAGAATCTAATGAAGCTAGGTTGGTGGCAAAAGGTTATAGATAAATACAAGGTATTGACTATGATGGAACTGTTACTATAGATGCGTTAAAGGCAATAGGTTGTGATGGCATGAACACTACATATCTTAGTATATTTAATACAATGTTATGTTTTGGCATCTTTATCAATATAGTCTCAAATATATGTATGTTTGATGCATGTATACTATCTTCGATAAAATCCTTGAAGTTGAAATTATGAACAGATAAATTACAATGGAGATTGTGATTATGAGATCACTTGTACATATAATTATAATTTGTGAATAACCTTGGTTGTGGAATAGTAGAGAAAATCGGATATTAATTATTTATAGGTAAACCGGCATATGTTCTGTCATATTCTTTGGAAGAATGTAGTGATCTCATACACAATTTGATATAAAGATATATGGACAAACATATAGGTATATGTTAGGCAACATATGACTAGATTGACTTGCCATGAAAAATCATATGGAATTTTTCCATGTGTTAATACACTTCTCATGTGAAAGGTGGTGTGAATGATCCTTAGACTTGAGATCAATACAGTATCTTATATATGGAGTCATGTACTTTGATTTTATTTCATGTTTGTACTCTTAAAGAGTAGATATGAATAATTTTAGGTACACCAAAAAGCATCTTAAGGTAGTAATTGATCAAGATGGAATTTATCCTCCTTCATGAGACAAAAAGATATTCAAAAGATGTTATGATAATTGTGCTATGATCAAAATCATAGGCATATATATTGATTGATACACAAAAGGAATTTTATGGGCAATCAATTAATGATACATAAAAAGTGTTTTATGTATAAATGATTATGAGATAGCACATAGTCAAACATACAAACTAGATTGGATGTTTATAGGGTTGACACTTGAACTATACCTTAAGTCCAATTTGAATATCAAGGGTTGAAATGATTGAATTACACACACCTTATCACAAAAGTCTTAATTTTCATAAATCTATTACTGGCATTAGGGTAGTCAGGATGCTAGGCTAGAATCTGGTCTTGATCAATGGATTTGTTCGAATAATTTAAGGAAATTATGTTTGCACTAAAAGAAGTTTTAATTTAGTTGAGCTTGTAAAAGAATTCATTGCCAAATCTATAAAAGCCTAATGGGCCACACATAATGAAACCACTTTGATCCAAAGTGAAAGGAAACATAGAATGCAAAATGTTATGAATTCAGGAGTCAAATTGGGTGAAGATCTTAGAAAATTTGAAGTGATTAATTAAATGTTAAAATATGATTACAAGTGTTAATCAAAGATTTAATAATTCTATTGAAGATTATAGTTATTAAATAGTAGTAAATTTCCATAATTGATATTTAAATGTTGAAGAACACTTATATTAAAACTAGATGAGATCTAGAATAGAGGAATGGTTCCCCACTAAGAAATTGTTTTAAATTAATTAATTAATCAAAGAAAGATTGCAATAGAGAGTCTATGAGTATGGACTCATAAGAAATTGTTTGGCCTTGTTCAACACAAAGGAGGGAGCATCAGGTTAAGGAGTGTGGACTCCTTAGGCCTAAAGGGCTCCACCTTGAGTGGATGGCACAAGAAAGAGGCAACCCTAGCTTGTGCACCACTTATGAAGTGACATCAATCATGCTTGTGCTCAAAACTCTCCAATTCAAGGAAGAGAGAAGCTAAATCAATTAACTTAGTTTGTTCAACCCTAGCACATGTGTTGTGTCACAACTCCCTCTCCCTCTCATTGTGTTCTCACTTCTCATCTGCTCTTTGCATTCAAAATAAACCTTGTCATAGTGAATTGTAATTCCTTGGAGACATAGCAAATCTTAAGTTAAGTGTTTCAGTTTCCTACTTTACCAAGCATTTGTACTTAAAGGACGCTTTGTATTAACTTGGTTCATGTGGATCATCATTCATGTTAGAGATCAATTTCATTGAGTTGTCTAAGCACAACCAAGAGGAGTTGATCATGAGACTTGTTCATGGAAGCACTTGGAGATCAAAGTTAGATTTGGAGACCAAAAGTTCTAAGAACTACTCTCAAGAAGGTATAACCTAAAACTACTAGTTTATGGTTTATTTAAATTATACCATGTTTTATGAATTAATAAGAAAACAACATGATTTGGGTTTGAGAGAAATTTTAAATTTTCATTCCACATACTTGATGCTATTGATTGGTATATTCAATATGCTTAGATCTTATTTTCCCAACAATAATATCAATCCCGTGTTGTTTTCTATTAATACATGATTAAATATTGATTGTTATGGTAATAATGGGGATTATCTGCTTGTTGTAATTTGATTTTATATGATCAAAGCTTTTATTAAAAGTACCAAATTTTTTTTGCAGAAAATTTTTTCTAACAAACCAATACCAATTGGATCTTCAGTTCAAATGAAAATTATGCTAGAGTGGAGCCAACTAGCTACCTTGGCAGCTTGTTGGCTGAAAAGAAAACCTGTTGGGTATCCATGGCAACAAAAATTGGTTAGACTAGCTATTGACATTGAGGAGAACAAGCAAGATAAAACTTGCTAGCATGGCTAGTTTGTTTTTCTTGCTACCTTGATTGGATGCGATGATAGCCAATTAGCCCTTTGATTGATTTTGATGTAGGTATGACATTGACAAATAAACTTATGCATTCATAAGTATAATATGTGTGATATAAATTATATGAGTGTATGATGTAGACTAGTGCATAAAACCTTTAATGGTTAAGCCCCAAACTGATTAAAAAATCCCTCACTAATTTGAATTGCATATTAAGAACATGACCAATGCCTCCCATCAAAATAATGGTAGCTAGAGATTGGTTTTATGATAACTTGTTGGCCTTCGTCGAGGATATGTTACATCTTTCATGTTATCATTTTTTAAATATGTATGATATTCTTGTTTGATGGTTTCAACTTAGCAAATATCTATTGTTTGGATAGCCCTAGTCATGATTGTATAGTGCTTTGGTGTAATTAGGTTTCCCTTTGAATGTTACTAACAAGGAGTTATTAATAATGTTTGATGCAATGGATAATAAATGACAAAGAGTTGTCAACCTAATGATTAGGAATTACATAGAGATGTAATTGACAATGAATTGTCTACCTAATCTAATTTATTTGGATTCCTTGGCCTCCATCAAGTTCAAATAAATTAGATTGTGATCCTAACCTAGTATGATTATTATCCAATGTGATAATGTAATTTTGAGATAGGGGTTCCTTAGAATTGAAGAGAATAGCGGGAGTACATTTTATCAAATTTCATATAAAATGAATTTTATGTATAGATATTAACCCACTCTATTCTTATTGAAGGTTTATAAAAATGATGAATAACATCTCCTTAAGAAACATTCTAACTATTAATAAGGTCACTAAATTGCATGGATTGATTACAAAACATAAAGATTGTCCTCAAGTATGAAAAGATAACCTAACTCCTTAAGGAAGACCCTCTAGTACCAACATCTAATGGTTTAGGTGAATATAAAAATTTTGACTTTGATGTTCACTTGAAAGAAAGGAAGATGATAAACAAGTTAGCATGTATTATGCTGGCTTCAATGTCTCATGAGCTTTAGAAGTAACATGAGAATATGACACCTCTTATGATAATTATTCATTTGTTAGAGTGATATAAAGGGTGTGCATATGTTGAGAGATACTGGCTATCTCGAGAATTGTTCAACTGTAAGATGGAGAAGGCATCACCTATTGCAACTCATGTACTAAAGATGATTAGGCTTATAGCAGGATTGGCCTAACTCGACCATGTGATCGATAATGATCATCCAGTGAACATCATATTGCATTGCCTTCTTAAGTCATATGGGTTGTTTGACATGAACCTTTTTATGAATAACATAAAGGTCTCTCTAACAAAGTTGCTCGGCATGCTTACAACTGCCAAAATGACTTTTGAGATGGAACAACCTATATAGATGGTCAATATTTGATGAACACAATTTATACATATTTTTTATCTCCTTATACTTAGTCTTTTGTAATGTTTATGAGCTCAATATGATACTTGCAATTGGTTTTGTGGTTTACTAAGTTTTTGTGCTTAATTTAATTTTTTTAGTAAATTTACACTATTTCAAGTTTTTAGGCTTATCTTGAGTCCTAGATCTCAATTTTGGGTGGTTCTTATGTCTTCAAATTCTAAAAGAAAGATATAAAAATATCATGAAGATGCTAAAGTCCAGTTCAACCATTTTAGAGGTCAATTAAAGCATGGAAGCTGAAATACATTTTTGTCTTGCAATCTAGAACCAATTTCAGTATTTTCATTATAACTGGAGCTCCATCCATTATTTTAATGCAAATCGAAGCCTATAGGATAACTAAGTTCCACTCTCACAACTTTCATTTTGAATTAGTTTCATCGTTGTGGACTTATGTGTTAAATTTTGTTATGAGTTAAAGTACTTTGAAAAGCTATCTTCATTTTTTACTCATAACTTGAGCTAGGAATTAGATATTTATATAAGGTCAAGGCCATTGGACTCTTAAGAGCCAAAGCTACATTTCATATATGGGGTCCTGTGTCCAATTAAGCCTCCTTCCAATCCAAATTAGTAGCTAATCAAGAGGCAGTGCAATAACCCTATAAATACTTTGTTGAGCCATAATTGTCATAACTTTTAGATTCATTTTACATTGCTTCTAATTTTAGAAGGAGAAGAGCTCTAACAGGGCAAGACTTCAGCCTAATTATGTTTCTTCTTTCCTTTTTATTTCAATCCAAGGAAAGTTCTGCACAAATTCTTTTGTTAATTATAAGACATGCTTCTAATTCCAATTTATTTCCAATTTGATTACCTTGATTTTCTATTTTAATGCTAATAATTACTTTGGATGATTAATTAAGGTGTTAATTAATTAATTAGTCATTATGATTTTCTGCTAGCAAAATTTACAAAGGCAATTTGTTATTGTTTATGCCTATTTGTTAGTGGGTAGCAATAGCATTTTGATTTACTACTAGGTAAGTCAATTTTCCTAGAGAATTAAGGGGTAATTAGTTGAATTGCTATTGGGGTAATTTAATTTATTAGCCATAGTATTTTCAAATCTTAATGCCATTGGTAAATAATTTAAGGTATTGGGCGTCAACTGATTTAGCAACAAAAGATTAATGGGTGTTGGGCTTCATTTACAAATCTAGGAAGAAACTAACAAGAATTAATTAGGTGTTGTGGTTAATCATTTTCTTAGCTAAGCGGTTAAAAAGGGAATGAAATAATAGAGTCAAGAATCAATCACAAAATTGGTTGCAAGAGTCCCTTGGATTGATGCTTTCTCATTTGATTTTTCCTTCCAGTTTTATTTCTACTTTTTATGTATTCAAACTATTTGATTAAATTCCTAATCTAATTGTCTAGTATTTGACCCTCCCCCTAATTTCATACAACAAACACATAGAAATTAATCACTAGTTTCTATAGATTCAACAATTATTAGTAATTCTCATAAGCCCAAGAAGGATAAGCAGGATAAGCTTAAGAAGAGTTTTAAGGCTAAGACTAAGGTTGAGAAACCTATAGGAGGTGTACATAAGAAGAAAAAGTGGGCTTATGAAGGCATTTACTACCATTGCAAAGTAGAAGTCCATTGGAGGCAAAATTATAAAGTTTATTTTAAAACTGTGAAGCAGAAGAAGTGTTTACTTCGGGAAACCATGAAGTAAAGAAGTTTAGAGAAGCTTCTACTTCATGGAAAAACAAGAAACCAAAGTTTAACAAGTCCATAAAACTTTCTCGTATTTGGCATTGTAGACTTGGTCATATTAATGAAACTAGAATCACAAAGTTGTATAAAGATAGATATTTGGATCCATTTGATTATGAATAACATGAAACTATTGAATCATGTCTCATTTAGAAAATGGCTAAGAAATCCTTTACCAAATAGAGAGAACGTATCCTAGAATTAATACATAATGATGTATGTGGTTCACTGACTACTCTAGTCAGAGGAGCATTCTCCTACTTGATTACCATTCCAATGATTACTCTAGGTATGGGTATGTGTATTTGATGTAATACAAGTCTAAAGTCTTTCAAAAGTTCAATGAGTTCAAATCTAAAGTAGAAACTAGAAAAGGTATCTAGACACTTTGATTAGATGGATAAAGAATACTTAAGCCAAAAATTCATGGATTACTTAAAACAATTTGGAATTCTTTCTCAGTGGACTCCATCTACAATGCCACAAATGAATAGTATTTCAAAAAGGATAAATTGTACCTTACTTGATGTGGCATGTTGCATGTTGAGCTTTACAACTCTACTCATCTCTTTCTAGGGCTATAATTTGGAAATTGCTACATATATCCTTAACCATGTCTCATCAAAGTTTGTTTATAAGACAACATACTAACTATGGTTTCAGAAGAGACCATGTCTCTCACATAAGAAGATTTAGGGATATTTAGCTTATGTGAAGTGGATCATCATAAATAAGTTGAGATCTAAGAGTAATAAATGTTTATTTGTGGGATACAATAAGAAAACAAGGGATTAATACTTTTACCACCATGTTGAGAAAAAGATATTTGGCTTAACAAATGTTACGTCCTTAGAAAAAGGAGTTTATGCATTACAAGGCTAGTAGAAGTAAAGTAGAACTTGAAGAAGTTAAGGAACCACAAAATGATATAGATCATATGGTTAAGTATAAGTCTAATCAAGTATCTCAAGGCATTGAGATAAGCAATCAAGTTTAATTTATATATGTGCTTTGGAGATCTAGTTATTGGGCTTCCATGCAACAAGCACAGTAGAAACTTAAAAATTTTGAAACCCACCAAGGATCCCTGTACAAAATATAAATTAGTTGATCCAAAAAAATACCTTATTGCATTGCATTTATATAGAATGCAGCAACACAGATCAACGGTTGATGTAAGATTAGCAACACCAAAATCTATCCCCTTAATGCTTTAGCTGGATGTTGTGTTGCGGTTGAATACAATAACCCAAATTTCATCTCCTTGATGGTATGGTTGGAAGGGAAGCTACGGCTGGATGTAGAAATCACCAACACAGAAATGAAAACTGTGTCTCTATGGTATCTGCATGGGAGCAAGACAAAACTTTAATCTACTGGATGGAATCGCCTCTCTCATTGCCTCTTTGCTAGAAGATGGCTCTCTCTATTTGAGGAACTCTCAAAATTATTTTTCACAAAGAAAACATTTTTCTTCTTGTTGTTGTATAGCTGCCTCACTAATCCTAGACATTATATTTATAACTCTAGGGTTTAGTGATGAAAAGACCAAGGCCCAGTTCAACTGAAAGTCCTAGTCCTAGTCCTAGCCAAACTGAGAGTCCTAGTCTATTTGAAAGTGTAGAAAGGCTTTTGGCCTTAAGTTATTAAATTAGTCTAATTTACTTTAATAGTTAAGCCCAATATAATATCATATTAATTAAGCCCAATATAATAAAATCCAATATTATATTATATTGGGCAAAAATCCAAGGATCTCTTAATCCAATTAAAAATCTTAATTATGTTACATTAATTTCTATTTTGTTATACTCTTTATGTATGACCCTATAGGTTTCTATTACGTTTGCAATAATACCAAAAAAGAATCTAATTTTAGCATCATAGATAGTGAGCAATATCTAGTAATACATCATTGCCACCCAAGTGATAAGACTGTCAGTGATTCGACATATGTAAACAGTGACCAATATACCATGTATCTTAGTCCCATTGGTTTGAATATCCAGATTAAACTTGAGGCAAGGAATGTGTCATCCTCTTAATAATTCAATCTATGTTTTTTTATCCCTAAGTGACTAATTGAAAAACAAATGAATTAATATCACATATTAATTCATTTTAGCACGGCCATGCATTTCTTAGTCTCACTCAATCAAAGGACCCATGGATATTACACCTCCTAAAAGGGAGGCACAAAATCCATTCTAGATCACACACATCCCTCTGCATGATTTGTGATATATCTAACCACTGCCCTTTAGGCCACCCTATTAAAGGTAACGTAAGACAGTCTCAAAGTAAATGGCTCATCATATAGGAAACCGTGGTGATTTCAAGTCAAAGGACTACATATATTATGGTCACTATAAGAATTGCTTATGATACATAACCATCCATGTAGCATTCTTATAGTAGGCCGGTCCAGTACATTTTGTTCTCTAATAGGTACCCATGTAATGGCTTGATATCTTATATCCACGACTTTTGGCCATCAGTTATCATACATGCTAGTCTCACTGCATTATTATTATCCTAGTTCACAACAATACTTGACTAGTGACATTTTAAGAATAATAAATTATTCGAGGGATAATTATTATATTTATTTATATTATGTAGATATAACCAAAAATAATAATTAAATTGCCATTAAAACGTAATACAATGTATGCAAAGAAAATAATCATGCCATGATTGGCTTCTAGGTCATACACCAACAATCTCCCACTTGCACTGCAGCCAATTGCTCATGTATCTAATACCAAGTGACCTAGTGTGACCATCATGCTTCCGCTGCGCTAGAGGCTTTGTCAATAGGTCGGTGACATTGTCACCAATTAGGACTTTTTATATCTTCACATTTCCTCTTTCAATGATTTCATGAATTAGATGGAAGCGTCGAAGTATATTTTTGGATCGTTGGTGAGATCTGGCTTCCTTAGCCCGTGCAATGGCCCCATTATTATCCCAATAAAGGTCCATTAGGTTTAATATGCTAGGAATAATGCCAAGTTTTGTAATGAACTTTTTGATCCAAACGGTCTCCTTTGATGCATTTGAGGCAGTAATATACTCAGCCTTTGTGGTGGAATCTACTACTGTCTCTTGCTTTGAAATTTTCTAGCTTATAATAGCTCTGTTTAGGCAGAAAACATAACCTGATTGTAATCTAGAGTTGCCTTTGTTTGATTGGAAACTAGCATCGGTGTAACCCTTTACTACCAGCTCCTCATCTCCTCCATATACCAAGAACAAATCCTTAGCTCTTCTCAAGTACTTTAAGATGTTCTTGGCAGCAGTCTAGTGACACTGACCTAGATTTGACTAGTACCTACTTGTCATGCTCAAGGCATATGAGATATCTAGATGATTACATAACATGGTACACATGATAGATCCAATTGCTGATGCATATGGAATCTTGCCCATGCGCTGTTTCTCCTATGGAGTCATAGGGCATTGATTTTTGGAAAGAGTTATGCCATGCAACATTGGCAAAAATCCTCTTTTGGATTCTTTCATGTTGAACCATTTCAACACTTTGTCAATATATGTTTTCTGACTTAGGCCAAGCAATTTTCTTCATCTATCTCTATAGATCTTATTACCTAGTGCATAGGCAGCTTCTCCTAAGTTTTTCATCGTAAAACGATTCCCTAACCAAGTATTCACAACCTACAGTGTGGGGATATCATTTCTGATAAGTATTATGTCATCCACATACAATATAAGGAAAATGATTGTGCTCCTACTAACCCTTTTGTAAACACAGGATTCATCTTCATTTTTGATGAAACCAAACTCTTTGATTGCATCATCAAAATAAAGATTCCAGCTCCACGAAGCTTGCTTCAATCTTTAAATGGATCGTTGCAACTTACCTGCCATTCTAGCATTCTTAGGGGTTACAACACTTTTAGATTGCGTCATATACACATCCTTAAAAAGCTTCCCATTAAGGAAAGTAGTTTTCACATCCTTCTACCAGATTTCACATCTCATCATAATCTATACCATGAATTTGCCTATAACCTTTAGCAACTAATCACCTTTTGCAAGTATGTATGTTACCATCCATATCAATTTTCTTTTCGAAAACCCACTTGTAACCAATAGGCTTTCTGCCCTCAGGTGCATCATCCAAAGTCCATAGTTGGTTGGTGTGCATGGATTCCATCTCAAATCTCATGGCTTCAAGCCATTTTGCAAAGTCTGGCCCATTGATAGCCTCTCGGTAGGATGTGGGCTCATTTTATCCAAGACCATAACATTGCCATTTTGAGTCATGAGAATCCATATCTCTTAGGCTCATGATGAATCCTACCTAATATATGCTGGCCTTGTTTTATTTGAGCAAGTTTTTGATCCACAACGACTTGTGAATCCTATATGGGTTTTATAAGAGGTTTACTGCTATCTTGCAGTTCTCAAACTTGCTCTAGTTCTATTTTTCTCCCACTTCTTTTTCTCGAAAGGAATTCTTTTTCAAGAAAAACACCAGTTCTTGTGACAAACACTTTACCTTTAGAAGGATTATAGAAATAGTACCCTTGGGTTTGCTTAGGATACCCTACAAAGTAACACTTATTCGATTTGTGTTCAAGCTTGTTAAAGACTTACCTTTTAACATAAGCCTCACAGCCCCAAATCTTCATAAAAGACATATTGGGACATTTCCCAATCCACATCTCATGTGGTGTCTTTTGAACCACTTTAGAGGGAACACGATTGAGTGTAAAAGCAATTGTCTTCAAAGAGTGCCCCCAAAAGGGAATGGGAAGATTAGTATAACTCATCATTGATCGTACCATGTCTAACTATGTGTGATTCCTCCTTCCTGAAACACCATACCATTCTGGCCTTCCAGGTGGAGTGAATTGTGATACTATACCATACTCCTTTTGGTAGTTATCAAATTCTTCACTTAAGTATTCTGTGCCTTAATCTAATCGAAGTATTTTGATACTTTTATCAAGCTGGCTTTCTACTTCATTTTTAAACTCCTTAAACTTTTCAAAGGACTCAAATTTCTGTCCCATAAAATACGTATATTCATATCTACTAAAATCATCAATAAATGTAATGAAGTATTGAAAACTTCCTCTAACTGATATACTCATAGGGCCACATATATCACTATGTATCAGTCCTCAAAGATCAATAGCCCTTTCATTGTGTCAGTAAATGAGATTTTTGTTATCTTTGCCAATAAACAAGACTCACATACCTCGTATGATTCAAAATCAAATGAGTCTAAGAGTCCATCTTTATTGGGCTTGGATATGTGCTTCTCATTTATATGGCCCAAGCGATAGTGCCAGAACACTGTTAAACATTTGATTTTAATCACTTAGCATTTATGTTATAGAGTGATGAATCAAGATCTAGAATGTAAAGGCCATTAAACATTTGTGCAGTGGAATAAAACATTTCATTAAAATAAATTAAACAACTTTTGCTCTTTATTATAAATGAAAACCCTTCTTGTGCAAACAAGGAATAGAAACAATATTTCTTCTAGTAGTCAACCCAAAATAACAATCTTCTAATTCCAGAACTAAACTCGAAGGTAATACTAGAGAATAAGTCCCTACAACCGTGGTAGCAACTTTTTCTCCATTCCCAACTTGCAGTTTCACTTTTCCTTTGGCCAGAGTCCCACTCCTCTTGAGTTCCTAGACATTATTGCAAATGTGAGATCCACATCTAGTATCTGATGTGTTATAAATTCCGCAAGTGCACAGTGTAGTTGTAGCAAGTACTGGAAAATACAAGTTAATCCAATAGGGAAGCTATTTCAAGTACTAGAATCTTTATAGTTCAACTATCCAAATCAATGATGAGAAAATAAAATAAAATAAATAGATATGAAAGAAATAGGAATAGAAAATAAAATAAGAAATTATTTTAAAGAAAGAAAGAAAGCAAATAAACAATTGAAGAAAAGCTCCAATGCAAAAAGGCCTAGGATTAGGATTCACCTCAATTATGATCTTTAATAATTAATTAATTTCTTTCCTATTATGATTACATGAATTATTGGGGATGGTTTAACCTACATTCATTACTAGCCTTTTTCAAGGTCTAATAAGAGTATTTACTCTCAATCTAAAAGCCTACATTTGTGGTTTAGATCAATCTAAATCCTTTAAGATCTATGCTAACTAATAAAGACTCCTAAAGAAATCTTATCTACTTTTGTGATTAAAATTTCTTTATTTAATTGTTGAG